>BOPP01000004.1:12456598-12468502 GCA_017312745.1 Gryllus bimaculatus | reverse complement strand
GGGCGAGCGCGCGCGGGTAGGGGAAGGGGGACTGCTTTCGATGTGGTCGGCGCGCGTGTCTTGCCTGCATATCGCCTCCGCCGTGCGCATGCCACGAAATGACGGAGAGCGCGCGCGGCGCGATTGCTGCGTTTTGGGACGACCGCCACGGCGCCGCGACGCCACGGCGGCCTCACCGCAGCAGCCCCCGCAGCGTCCCTACTAATGCTGTTGCACTTCCCCGAGGACAAGTCGCAACAAGGGATGAGACCCCTCCCCTTACCGAAAAAGAGGCGTAGTATCTCCACAAACAGAACGCCGAGGCCATACAAGGGAACTAAATGCAACTTTAATTAAACTTTCAACATTGAATCATTACGAATTAAAACACTACGATCAAAACAAGCGCACAAGACACGACATTGCTGGAAATGAAAAGTCAAGGCAAAGTGAAGGCAATTAACGGAAGAGATCCAACGATCCGAAGAGGAGGATGGGATTAAGGTATATTAATATAATATATTCAATCCCGGCGAGATATTCAAATTTGTACGAGAAAGTCATTCACACTTACATATTAAAACAAGTCAATGGCATTGAAGATCAAGATACAAAAGGATAAAATTTGGTAAACAAAGCCGGGTGAAAGGTTCAGGTAGTCGTGGGACGGGGAAGGCGAGGCGAAGCTGGACGCGACAGGTGGATATTCCGCCGGGCGCACCTGCACGAGGTGGGGGAGAGGGGCAGAGGGAGGGTGAGAGGAGGCAAGGCGAAGCGAGGCGAGCCCAGTCGTCTCGGGCCGGGTCGGAAGGGGCGAGGCAACGGTGGATACAAGAAGAACGCCTGCGCCATGCGACGAGCTTCGGAGGTTCTCATTGTCAAAAGGAATCGATTTCGCCTACGCGGAGTTCAAGCGTGAATAATCGATTTTAATGATTTGCCCACTATTCAGATTAGTTCGGTAAACTCTCACTTCGGGTCATTCACATTGTCGATTCTCTGAAACCAAACATGTTGAGATAATTTTATCCATTGTATGCCCAGAATGATTGTACGCTAATTCTAGCTTTTGGTTATTTCTAGCTCCTTCCGTGTGACAAAACATGTGTTTCAGGTACTGTGTTCAATCTGTCAGAGAAAACACAACGATATGTTTAACGTTACCAGTTTTAATGAAGAGATGATAAAGACTACACAGGAAATTTTATGAGAATTCTGCGATAACTTAACTTTCGTATAGCCCATACGACACGACAAATTAACCGAGAACAAGGAACAAAGATAACCAAACGACAGAAGCGATAGAGTAACTTTTATCCCGAAAAATGAGATAGACCTGTTCTCATTCTCAACAACATATTCAGAAAACTGCTTCAAAGTGGTCGTTTAATCCTGGAGTGATTGTAACAGTAAAACATTGAACTATTTTATTTATTCGGAAGCATCATTTAAAGTACTCAGCCGCAAAGAGAGAAAAAATCGCATGAATAGCAAATGAAAGATAGGTATTTACTTTATTTTTGAAAACCTTCAGAATATTAAACGATATGAATCATAATCGCACACATATGTAAAATACAGCCGAAATTAATATTCAAACAAGAAGAAACATTACTAAGTATATAAATTAATACAATAACAAGTTCAGAAATCAATATTTAAGATATTGAAAAATAAACCAGGGATTGTGTTGAAATAAATATCAGGAGATGCGGGGCTCTCGCTGTAATTCAAGGGCTATGAACGGAGTGGTTTGCTGTTAGGAGGCGAAGCGTCTCATCTGCATCCAAGCAAGGCCTTCTTCCCCGTTGCCAGGGACCATGAATGGGTTCACCTTTTTATCCAACGCCAGTCGCCCATGCGGCAGCGGCCCGCGAGCGGGGGGGGGGAGGCAACCCCCCTCGCGCGCGAGGCAATTGTTGCGAAGGAATAGTCCGCATTCGGGAAAAACTGCTGGCGGTGGCGTCGGGGGCGGACGCAGCGGCGGCGACGGAGGCAACATCGGCTCCCAATTGAAACACGCCGCGCGCCCGCTTTGGGAGCGGTGTGCTTCCATGATAACGCAGAATGGCGAGGCGTTAATCAATACGCGAATTTGTACTTCGGACGTCCTTTCAATCGCCAAAAAGCTCATTCCGTCGCTGGCTACGAACCCTTTGACTGCAACTAGGGGATATTGTGGCTGCACAGGATGTTAAAGTCGCAGGAAATGAAAGTGTGTGTGTGTTCGTTTCTAGATAACCTATAAAGAGGGGGGAAAGATACACGCGGTTCGGTTGTAAGGAAAGTTTTGTCCAAAGCAACACAACAAATTATTCATGTACTATACGTCATTACTAAAAGTCGTAAAACTTGCGTAAGGAATTACTTTGTGATGTATGTTTTCGTTGCCAATAAAATACGCGGTTGGAGATGTTCTACAACAGCCTGATTCATATGCACTACACACAATTCGGTTGATGTTACAATGTAACATTCCGAGTATTCGACTTACACAATTATATAGAGTAAGAGCGTCGTGCAATTACAAAATATGAGCAATAAAGAGTTCCGAATTAATACATTGGCCATATACCCAAACAACACAAGTTTGATAAATTGTACCATCAACTTAGTTAAAACAATGCGACTTCTTTTCAGATTTTTGCCAGTGCTAGTATCAGATGAAGTACGATGTAGGCAAATACAAACACTATCCTTAATCTTACTTCTATTATACTATCCTCAATCTTACTTATGTTGTAATACGTTTGTGAGCGGTAAAAATCTTAAGACCTCCAACAACGGTGAGGAGCAATCCAAACTTATTCTCAGTAAGTAAACAGTATCTCATAATTATCTTTTTTTGTTTTTTATTTCCTCTTACTAGCTGTATTATAAACAGTGAACCGAGCCTTTCAAGCATTAAGATCCAATCGAAAGGAACCCGTAGATACAGTTTTACTTCGCCAGAACTTTTTGGGGACTTTTAACTCATCCTTCTGCTTGGCTATTTCCCTCTATTATACGACACGTGCACGTCACCAAATGAAAAACTTTGGCTTTGACTTGCCCAGCGACCAAAAAAAGACCAGCACCGGCACCTCTCCTGGACGAGACCTCCCAGATCGTTCGTGAAGTGCGAATGCTCTGCGCGTGGGCCGGCACGTGGAAAGGAGAGGGAGCGGACGGGCGGGCGGGCGTTCCACCGGAACTAATAGAAAGAATGGCGGAGCTCCGCCGGGGCCGCCGCCGGTGAGGCGCGTGAGCTCGGCCGACCGCACGAAGCGCGAAGGGGTCGATGTTTCGTTGTCGCGACGGACGTAACGGGATCCGCGCAGAAGGGGAGGCGCGAGTAGCAGACGCTCCAGTCGGCGTCTGCACGCTGAGGCTACTGGCGTCGGCCGCTGCTGCCTCCGCCACTACTGCCTCCGTCGCAGCTTCCGTCGCTACTGAGAGGAGAAGAAAGGAAAGCTGATCAACGACAGTTTATTGGTTCTGAGGAAACGGAAAAACTTCTTTTTTTCTGGAGCGCGAAAGGCGGCGATGAGGTATTAATATCAATTCTCGAGATTGAGTCGCGTTTGGCAGCTACGAATTTCTTCGTAATTCTCTTCCCTTTTACTTTATAAGACGGTAGAAAAAAGATGATTCGTCGGAATGCGAGATATCAATTTTCTCCACTCCACCGCTAAATTGTCTCTTCTCGCAATCGACATTACGAATATTACAATCTTTAAGTAAGCTTTACATCACTACCACCACCAACCTTACAACATTTCCACGATGTCTTTCGCTACCACTTCATCATTCACACACTCTTACCACCACCATTACCATAACCACTATTATTACCCTACCATTATTATCATCACCATCATTACGGTAATCATCTGATCATCGAAATTTGTGTCTCTTAACCTCATTGGTCATAACTAACGCTCCCAGTATTACGTTATCTCCACTGCTTTTTTGCACTCTCTTCTCCACATCGTCTCTTCGTTGTGCTTCATAAGCCCACAGCGACATCAAAATGTCTCTACCGCTGGTGCCTCATGAGCACGTGGCGGCGCTTGCACCCTATCACTGGTAGGGAGGTGGCGCTCATGTCGCGGCCCATAAGCCCATGATAGAGCCCCCTAGCACGCAGTCGGGCGAGGAGAGGATTCGAAAGGAAGTAGGTTTAGAGGAATTACTGTGGGCAAGGACCACTCTGACAGGTCAGGAAACAAATAAACGTCATGCAAGGAGATGGCTTTGCAAGAGATAGTGATGAATCCGTTTACAAATGAGCTAACTATAAAAGAACGCAGTGACAAAATAAGTGCAAGGACGTAACTTGCAGTTATATTCCTAGCAATGGACAATCAGTTTATGTCAAAGCCGTCCCTTCTTGTAGTAATCTCTCTACAATTAGAAGTGGTTCACGGTGGTCGGGATATGGCCCACCATTTCACGACCCCAAAACGTACATCCGCGCCCAAGGCGGGAACCGACACCGCAGCCTCCACATCCCGCGGCTGCTGCCGCCCCCCCCCCTACGCAACCCGGCCCTTCATGACGACCGTTCCTGCGATTCCGCCGAGCCGTTTATCTCGGCGCCATCAACGTCGCCCCGCTCAGCGCTGCCGAGCGCCGCCGGGGCCGCAGGGTGATCGCACCTCGCAAGAGCGGGGATCGCCTCGGCGATCGATCAGCGCCCGGAGAGGCTGCCAACGGGCCCGCGGCAGGACCACGGAGGCGGACGAGACGGAGCCGGCGCCGGGAGTCGAAGGTGGACCGTGCTGGCTAGACCTGGGAGCGTGCGAACCAGCTCGCCAACGCGCCCTCTCTACAATGGACGATTATTCTATGGGCTATAAAAACGCGACAAAAACTTCGGAGGTAAGGCCATTGCTGGCATGTTGATATACGACGTCAACGACTGCAACGTTGTCGCTAGATACTCGTGGCTTTCGAAGCTTCCTGTATATCTTTAGGTAGCGACGTGTGCCTCCACGATGACAGAAATGAAGACAACGCGCCCGACCTATCATAAAATTATTACATACATTTTCTAGAAACAGTATATACCGAGTAGATATGGATCAGGCAGCCATGGCACCATCATCTCCGTTTAAACATTTTAACGAAATTGGGCCATTGGTGGAAATTACCTCTGTATAGGTAAATCATTACTTAACCACAAAGACTAGAGACCAATTGAAAAAACACAATAAGAACAATTATAATAGTCATAATAATTATTATAATAATAATAATAATAATAATAATAATAATAATAATAATAATAATGTACAAGAAACACGTAGAAAACGAGGAACACGTTTTACTGGCATTGCGGAAGGAGAATTCAATACGTCGCAGACGCACCCACCGATATGCTATAATGAGACGGCAGTGTACCAGTACGGCCATATGGAAACGTGCCTTGTGTGTTGACTACGAAGCAAAAGACAAAACATGGTCGCCGTCATCATCGCTGGTGGTCTAGACGGGATCGTGCGCTCTCCGCACCGGCGTCGCGGCGTTCCGAACAATTCCCCATTTCTTCCATAGATTATTTATCAAGTAAATAAATGCAGGTATTTTCTCTGCTTTCGATAGTACTGACTACGAAACTATTGCTTAAGAAGACATGTATGCCCAGTTCAACAAAAAGTCAAAGAGCAGCTGGACGTAAACCAGAAGGCCTCGGTTAAAATCCCTTTCGGAACAACCAATTCAATTCACAAATTTAATTATTAAAATTCATTGTTACTCAGTAACATGATCACAATTTGAATTTCTTGACTAGGGAATATATTCTCCGAGCGCATTTGCAATCAACAAGGTGACGGGAATGGTGACAATTATACAAAAAATCAAAGCATATTACACCACCTTATTACATATAATACACACAATCATATAAATAATTCACGGTACGTATGAGTATCTAAAAATCTAGTAATTGTATGGCATAAAAACTACCGAAATTCGTGTTAAGAGATTACGTCGTTCACGCGTAGAAATTTAATTGATCCAGAAAATCGGGTGATAAAGGCAACTGTTGACAGTTAATATTAAGTTCAGGATCCGCCAGTCCCCGGTAAATTATAAAAATATTGGTCCAATCAAATTTCCATAAATGACAAAGTTCATTTCTTTGATTGTTTTACTCCTTGTGTTCTATTCCTACATCAATGACGAACAAGTGAACTTCATATGTGAATAACTGGAACACAATCAGGCAATCCAAACGCAATTTTTACGGATGCCCAGAACTAAAGGCATTAGATTTTCAACTTACGAATAACCACTGACATTGGGAGAAACCTAATAGTTACTTTACAATAGTGCTCGAATTTCTCAAGGGTACAGAATATAACCATGTATAATAATTTTCCTTCACAAGACCTTCTGATCCGAAGTCCTCACTTTCCTGAATACATTACGCTATACTAATAGGATTCGTTGTCTACAAGATAAGTGTGGAGTTCTACTCTGTGGGCAAAAAAAAAACTTGAGAATAGCAGTAAATTTTCCTAGATTGCTACTCCTTCACGATTTTCCACGAAGTCCATAACTCAAATTTCACAGCGGGAATTCGTAGATTAAGTTCCTAAAGTGCTTCATTGCATTTCCGATTAACACCAGTCATCATTTTTCAGACCTCGAGAAATACGATAATATTCAGTCCGCGAGAGAATAACTAAATTCAATACATCTGGAAGATGAAACTGATTAGAAAATTGCCAACACCAATCAGAATATAGTATTGGTTAAATGTTCCGGGGCTGTCACAGTTTTGATAACTAGCAAACAATATATTTCAATGAGCAATTTCCCCAACTCGCCGGTCAGACTGCAACATAACACGTACGGAATACATAGGTTGTGAATGGTTTAAAAATAGCCCTGAGGTGACCCACGTCTTTTAAGCTTTGTTCCAAGGAGGAAACACTGTAATACATGCATATCGCATAGTGACACCCAGACCCTGACACCGCACGGCGCCACAACATGTATTTTTGTGCTGGTGTTCCTTCAAAACACTGGCACATTACAATACGAAATGAACAGCTAGTGACATTCGATTGTTTGGGGTATTGTTTCCTAAGAACTACAATTGAAGACTGAGGCGGCGTTATGGAACCGCATTTTTTTTATATTCTTGGTATGTAAGGAACTATGTTATTCCAAAATTCATGAAGACGTTTTGTTAAAATATTTAATTAATTTTGTTGGTATACAAGAGTATTTTATTTTTTGAGCTTGAGCTACTTTGCTTGCATGCTACTTTTTCGAAAGCCATTTCGCGTATTTCTTCGGAAGCATTTCTGCTGCTGCAGGCTACCAGTAGTTTTAAAAACAATCAATTTGAACGACAAATATTTATTAACAAACAAAAAATGTACACATCATTATATCACTTTATATTACAACATTTTATATTAACTTAAACATAACACAAAGTTAATGTAAAGTGTTGTAATCAATGTGACGAAGAAAATATGTGTTAATTTTTTGACATTTAATACATACTGGTCGTTCATACTGACTGTTTCAGCACTTGGGAAGAATTGACAAGCTGTATCCGAAAAAATGTTAAAATGGCTGTGCAAATGGTTTGTGATTTGAACTACTCAAGCTATTAATAACATCAACTGACACTTGTGTGTGTCTGACATAAACAGAAAGAAGTTAAAACTGCCACTGCATTGGCAATATGAAGGAACTTACATTACAGTAATAGTATATGTCTAGGTATATATTATTTTTTTCGGGGTACTAAAACTGCGTCAAACAAATTTGAATTAAAAATAAAAATAAAAACATATTGCATTAAAAATAAAAATATTTCTTGAAGGATGGAATTTTTGAATTCCAACGTAAGCACATCGGCCACTCATGGAGCGCTGTCATCCGCCTCGTCGTCCTGGCCATCCGACTGAGCGTCGACACGCTTTAAATTCCGCATCGCGAGGATTGCACCGGGACGTCTGCTGGTTTCTGTTTGCGGGGCTCAAATCTGTTATGGACAATAAAAGGTACATTATTCGCTTCTCCTGTACCGATGTCGAAAGAGTTCAATGGATTGGAGTTACGACCGGCGCACGCTCTCTCTTCATGGGCCCTAAACCCTCGAGCGTACGTCCAAATGTATTTTTCTAGGACCATTGCAACGTTTTGACACTCGTGGCTACGTGCGATGCAATATGTTGCAGCTTTAAAAAGTGACGAGTCATAAATGGATATTGATATGAACGGTAATATGAGATGAACTGGCTTCTGGGAATAAATTCCTTCTTCTACAAGCCATCGACGCACAGTTGGTTCAGAAATATTAAAGCCGGGATCTCTAACAATCTGTGTAATGACCTTGCTGCTCTTCTTTCTATTTTTAAGACATGTATTCCTTATCAGTCCATCATTACGTCGTGTCGTAATTCACTATTTTGCACACTTTCATTCACGAACAGAATTAAAGGCTCTTTAAAAACCGAATTTCTTCTTCACATTATTTACTGAGGCCTGAGATGCTTTCATAATGTATACTACTTGCCTCTGGGAATAAATAAAGTGTTGAATTAAAGCTATCATATCAATTTTTTCTTTGGTGTAATGTCTTTCATCTTACCCATGACAAATTTGGAGGTCAAAAGTTAACATTTCTTTCAGTATTTATAAGCGTTCTTTCCATGGAATGAGAATATGTCCTGAATATGATGAAATTTTCCCAGTATCAAATCACGTCGCACAAATTTACTCACCATTTCCATACGTAACCTTCTATAAAACGCGAACATTAAACAGCTGCTCACTTGTTCGCTCTGCAAATAATGATCAAACAGGTGTGCCAATTGCTTTACAGGAGAAACAATATCTCCAAAAAGGCATTTGATCACAAAACAGTTATTGGCAAACCAGATAAGGATCCGTTTGTAATATAATAATGACCTAACATACAAAGAAAGAATAATAAATAAAAAATGAATAATAATAATAATAATAATAATAATAATAATAATAATAATAATAATAATAATAATAATAAAAACTTTCCACTGAATTCAGAATATACATACAAGAAAGTTGCCGAATGTGGACCGTCGCCTACATTGGACAGCACACGTATTCAATACGAGTACAAAAGATCATTTGGATAATATCGCGGTTGGAGAATTGAACGATGTCCAAGATAGCAAAATTTACGAACCTAAAGGAGTGTAAATTAAATATATACAAGTATGTATGCCGAAAAATATTACTTTCAGGCACCTTATGATTAACGATTTTGAAAATTTAACATTTAAGGAAATACTTCGAGATTTCTACCTTGCAGCCCAGAGATTTCAAAATGGCCGCGTAGTGGTGGGTATTTTGTGGCCCACATTCACAGTGGGAAATCGTGTCGCAATATTTCCCATGAATGTGGCCATTACTTGCAAATCTAGAAACTTACGGTAGTTAGAAACAAAAATCGAATGTTTTTTAGAGAAAAAATCCTATACCAGTACTATTACTAAGTGAACACTAAAATAACATCTACAGCAAAAAACATTTTAGGCATTACTAGTAATTGTAATAGTATTAATTTTCACTAATAACGTTGAATAAATATAGCCTTTATTAATAAAAAAACAACGATATACCGAACAATGTACATAAAATTAAGATTTCATATAAAGTTACACGAAACATACGAAACATTCATTATTTTAGATTCGGGGGGGGGGGGGGTAAGTAGTTTTATCCCCTCTTCTAACACCACGGTTACCCCAAGGTTGCACTTTGAGAGCAGTGTAAAGTTTTTTAGCTTACACACAAGAGGAAATATTTCACTTCAACGTAAAGTTGCATGAACACAGCTTGCAGATTGATTACAGTTTTTTTATACGGTAAAGAATGTTTACGTACATCGGAGGTAACGAGCGGAAACGGGAAGAGCTACTTCTGTACTAATAAACACAGAAAGAGTTTATGCTTTTCCTGCCGCTTCTAGGATTGGACGCAACATTCAACAAGCTACGAGGCAGGAAGTTGAGAACTCTGGCTGGCGTTAGCACTGTGCACTCAAAACGGACGCATCTATAATAGCAATACGATTTTTAAACAATGCTGACTGCAGGCAACAGGTCACGTTTCATTGTAATAATATTTTGAACGCTGAGAATGAATGTGTGACAACTGGTCTATTCTTTTCCACGCAAATTAAAAAAAGGCAAAAAGAGTCTCTTCTAAAGAGATTTTCATTGCCATTGAGAGTAAAAAAAGAATTAAGTACGAAATTAGATACAGTGCAAAGAAGACATAAACAGGATTCAAGAGAAAGGCAACACAATGCCTCAATGCGTAAATTTATTAAATAAGTATTTTGAGAATCAGTTATTAGCAGGACTTAGTTTATTTTGGAAGTATTATTTTGAAATAAACGTTTAAAGGCAACTATATCGTCATGGAAATCAGTGTCAGGTGACTCGCGCCAGAACATGTATGACTGGGTCTCACCGTTCTTTCGAAAAAGATTTCACTTCGTTGCTCCTTCAGTATGCCAAAGGCAATGATGGCCTCGAAGTCCGAGCAGGGATGTTGAGAGATGTCGTCCTTGACTTCTTGCAAATCTTGATCATCCGACCTGTAGTACCCGAAAGCTGCACGCAATTCCAAACGTATTTCCATCATAAGCCATCATAATTCACATCGAAAAGTTATGAGTTCCAGTAGATAGACCGCCAGATCATACACGTTTGCCCACATTTTCTCACGTTTTGCTATCTCACAGTTTCTTCTGTCCCACCATGTACGTAATAAGATTATACAATAGCTGTAATGAATGTCGTGTTACAAGTCTGTATTACGTTTGCAATGTTCCGTAATTCGAAGAAAGATATTCTTTTACTTTGTTGGTCGAATCAGTAAAGTAAAGCATCGGTAATACACTATTAATGACCTTATTCTCTAACCTAGTAAGTAAGCAATTTACCTCCCTAGTATGAAACCATTGAATGTACAATATTTTCTGAAGAAAGAGAAGTACACTATTTTCTGAAGTTAATCCCTGAACTATTTTTGTACGTCAGCGTCATTAGATTGCAATGACTTTCTGGTTACATCAAACATTCTACTACTTTTTCAATTGTTCCCTTTTTGGCCTACCATAAACTATTTTTCAGCATTCGCTTTATTACACGCATTCGGCGACCACCTAATGAGTCCCAGATCGCTCCAAGACGGTTCGACGGCCCCTCGGGCAGGCCCACACGTCCCTAGCCCACGCACCTTCTCCGGTGGCGCAAATCCCGAACCAATTCATTACCCGGAGCGAGTGAGCCAACTCTCAGGGGACGCCGTGTCTTGCGCGGCGCGCGACCCGCGGCTGGGACGATGCGAAGCGGGCTGAAGCCGGCAATGGCAATCAGGGGCGGATCCGCCGGGATGGCCAACGGCGGCGGACGACAACGCAGGGCAAAAGGGTGCGCGGCGAGGGGCGCGGGGCGGGGGAACCGAGGACGGCGGGAGAGAGCCGCCAAAGGACGTGTTACGAGAGGTGCGGGACGGAAGCTGAGAGCCGAACACGAGTGAAGCCCCGTCCTTTCTCTCTCGGGAGCTCCACTTTCCAACACCGGCCAAGACAATTTAAGCATCAAAAACAGGAACAACGTTTTAATGGGAGCAGCCCGAAGTGTATTGGCTTCGGCACTCGCCTTCAATCCAAAAGGGGCAGAGTTTATTCGGGTTTCTCGTTCAAAGGGAATACTGTTATTTACGAAATGAAGTGCAACATTTCTTCGCTTGCTTCCCATTTCTAATGCCAGATAAGTATTCTACTTTCTTTGTACTCATGTCGATTTTTGCAATGCACCGAGTAATTGCAGCAATCATTAAAGGCCAGTTGGTAGGCGACGCGCAATTAATTTTGTCATTTAATTAATTATATTACTAAATTTAATTATATATATA
>BOPP01000004.1:12432821-12456573 GCA_017312745.1 Gryllus bimaculatus | reverse complement strand
TATATATTATTATATATATATGTATTATATATATATATATGATTTATATATCGGAGAAAGTTGTAACTCGCGAAGTTAGATTAGTTTTTCTCCATATATTAATACATTTTTCGTATAAAAGATATTGGCAAAATATATAAGGGCAACTTAAGTGTACTCTTATGTTATATAAAGTAATTTCAAACAACCAATTTGTTTTTTCTAATCGAAGATACCCATTCCTTCTACAATTGCTGTAGTTAAAGACAGTTTTTTAACTGCTCTACACTGTTAATTAGCCTCAATAATTCCCTGATAGAAATTCCAAACTGAAGACGGACTGATATTAATACACAAAAGAACTGACGGATAACGTCAAAGTAGAACTCGTTTGAACTTGATAACTGTCAAGTTTAATGCGTCGCGAAGAACCTCCTGAAAAGAGCATTCTGCAAAATCCGCTTTGTCGCGGGGACTCCAACATAGCATGTAATATTTTAACACGGGCACTGGCTTGCCGGAGGGGACGAGGCAGCAAAGACGACGCCTATGCAAATAGAAAAAGTGGCAACACGCACAGCGCGGCTCACGGGGCGACGCATGACGTCACGGGGCGGCGCGGGACGCGCGTCGCAGGGCGGCCGGAGCCGCACAGCGCTGTTTTCTGGTGCACGGTAACGGCGAGAGAGCTTGCTTCAGTATGAGGCGGGGCGGAACAGGACGGGACGGGACGGGACGGGACGGTTACGGGACGGGACGGGACGGGACGGGACGGGACGTGAAGGGGACGTGAAGGGACGTGAAGGGACGTGACGTGGCGAGACGGCAACAGGACCGAGTGACACACGACGAGGCGAGGCATGTCAAGGAGGACAAGCACGGGGGCGATGTCGAGTGGAGGGACTGGACGAGGCCGACGAGCCGTGGCGGGACGGGGCGGGAGGGGAGGGGGGCAGGGAAGGGCGGGGTGAGGCGTGATAGGACATCGAAGAAGACGGGGTGAGGGGGTGGAGCGAGGTGGGGGGGACGAGGCAGGGGAAGCGCAGCGCGGCAGAGTAGGGAAAGTAGGCCGTGGGTCGGAGCGGGATGTAGCAGGGGTGTGCGCCACGGCGACCCGCTCCGCACTGCAGTGCGGTTGTGCAAAAATACTGACCAATTCATTATTGGAGCGGGTGAACCAACTCTCGCATCCAGCGACGCACGCCTCGGACCCCGTGGAAACGCTGCGGCGAGGACACTGACTGGAAGGAGTTGGAGTGGAAAGGATCGGCCTAGTTTCCCTGTCACCTCTAGGCGAGCGGAATGCTAAATAGGGAGGCAACAAAGACGTTTACTTTATACAAATGGTGGTTGGACGAAAAGAGCGACAAGATGCGTGACTCACGTAACACATTACAAGTTTTACATTTCAATTCAAACATTATTATTTGTAAGAGAAACTGTTTTAATGATGAATGATCCTACTTACCAAGCAAGATTTTAAATTTAGTGAATGGTTTATTTCTAATCTTATTTATTTTCTTATCTAATCTGTATCTAATTATTTTTATAATTTCATCTCAAGAAAGTAAACAAACGCATTTGCATACGTGACAGTGAAGAAATGAAGTTTTATCGACATTATAAATATATCTGACTTTATAGTGCGAAGAAATTACGACGTTGGCACATCTGTTGTGATAACTAAGTGCCTTACGAAAGTGCGACAACCGTTGTGAACTCAAGCATTATTCTGAGTGTTTACATTGTCTGCGCAAGTCATCAAAGATAAATAAAGCATTATGCCTGAAAGACAAAATACCTATCATTGTTTAACATCTTTTATACACTGTTTACGAATTATTAGCATTAGTTTAATTGCATTTGTACAAAAGATATTATCCATTTTCAGTGATATACTAAGTATTGCATTATTTGTACAGAAATGTGAAATGCATATATTACAACACAATATATGCACTCAACACATCAAATTTAGAAAATGCTATTGATACTTAGAATATCTTCACTAATTTCAGCACAGTTTCGTGCTGGGTGATAAAGTCTTTTGTTTCGTTCCTTAAGATTCTCTTTTTGGGAGTAGTAAGAATCCACCAAGTCGTCAGTACGAATGTGTATCACAGACACGAATATTTCACTGTAGGCATACGTATATTACTATTACATTCATAACCTTACTAAATAAGTAATAAATTCTGAATTATTCGTTAAAATAGCGAGCATCCAATCAAGACAACCGTGATATGAATACCGTTTTTAAACGGCTTCAAATTTATTTCTCCTCTGCAGCATTATCTTCGCGCACCTACACAATATATCTATTGATTAGTAGGAATGAATTACTCTAATCTAAAGCCCGGGCCCACAGGTGGCAAGCGACCTGCTTATATAGTTGAAACGCCGACAGGTGTTCAGCCTCCTTGAGGTCGCGGCGGGCCCTTGCTGCGCACTACTTACTGGATGTTGCAAATACTGAACCAATTCATTACTGCGACGGGGTGAGCCAACTCTCTAGGGCCCGTGCGTTCTCCGCCCCCCCCGCCCCCGCCTCTCACCCACCCCAAATCCCATCCCCACCCGGCCCCTATTCAAAGCAGCCTCGGGGTAATGAAGCCGGCGGGCGCGAGGGCAGGGCCCAAAAAACCTGGCCGGCGCGGCAGAGAGGGAACCGGGCGCGCCGCGACGGGCAAGACGCCTCCATTGGACGACGCAGAGTGCATGCTTTAATACACGAACGGCCAAACGCGTACAGCAGATTCTTTTGTATGGCGTCCTCCGCCGCCTTCACCCGTAGGTGGAGTCTTTCAGGAAAAAAGGGAAACAAAGTTTGCGGAATCTACAGCTTTTTCGATTCAGGAGCGGATTACGCGTACATTGGAACTGTAAAGCTCAACGGCACGCTGCACTCTAACAGACAACGGTAGTGAAAATAACAGATCTTGACTTCGAATCATAGATTTTAAGATTATTTATTTCGTTTCCTTGGCTATGGTCATTTTCAAATTAGTCGACTGCATTTGGCCTTTAATTTAAAGACAGCAAGAAAATAATATAACTGCTTTATATCAATGTTACATCTGATATCATGATAAGAGCAAAGTTTCGGAAATTAATTATTTCCATCTTCAGGGCAATGTCCAATTTATTTTGTTTTTGACATTGACCTGAATGACAGAAAAAAAATAATTTCCGAAACGTTTGCTAGTTTTAACTTTAAACGTTGGAATTTACAACTTACAGTTATCCCAAATTTTAGGAGGATTTAACCGAAAACTCAAGCTTGCTCAATTTTTTCAATTACGAATTAGTGTTTATTATGATTAGTATAAGCAGTGAGAATCTCTGCAAAGCAGAAAGATCGTATATTGTTTTAAATCATAAAACATGTCTTTATTGTTCACTCTAGCTAAAGCAAATACAACTACATTTTAGTCTTTTTTTATTTCCATTATTTCCGAAAACCGATTATATGTAAACAATATTTTAAAGCGAAGTCGTCTGACAAAAAATTAAATAAATTACATCAATCTATTTTCGACAAATTTCGCTCGCTATAATAAAGTATGGGATTTACTATCAACAGAGTGATAAGTACAGGGCGGTAGGCAAAAACAGTTTATTCTTCAGTAAACCGACTTATTGAAAAAAGGTTGTTTTCAATTAATTTGCTTAAAAATGTTTCTCTTTTGTTAAAAGTAAAATTTAAAAAACCCAAACTAATTTTTTTCCCCCCCCCTGCAAGTTTCTTATCATACAATTTCTATTTTCGACCATTGATTGGAGAATATTTTTCAGCTTCGCGTTTTAGCTCCTTGCGGACCTGCATTGTCTATTTCCGAATTTGTTTTCATTTTCAGAAGTCTACAAAATGCAGGATGTTGATTAATAGAAAAACTAAAATTGATCTGAGGTGGTAGTTTGGCTGTTCGAGGAAAAGCAATTGCAACAAAGATTCAGAACGTAATTTACCCGCTTTCTGGCTTTGATTTTGGGATTTTGTTTCATGCTACAACAAATTTAATTTACATTATAATAAACGTAAGTTATTAAAACTCACTATGGTATATCTTGAAACAAACTATAATCCGGACCTGAAATGTACACCTTCGCTTCTGCTTGCTCTTCAACTGAATCACTCGTTTTCAAGATGCATTTACCATATAATATTCATACACAAAGTACTTCAGTCACAAAATTAAGGAAACTCGATGAACTTACAATAAACGACTGAAGAAGTTATCTTTGTTAGGCAGTATTTGATTCGGTATTGATTTATATTGTATTATCATTAATTTCTATAATATTTACGAGTTTATTTCAATCTATGAAATAGTATCCACCGACTTTCCTTCAGTTCTCAGTTTTGCAAACATTAAGAAAATTACAAAATGGTCACGAAGTAAAGTACGATGGAACCAAAGAATCACACGGAATGAGGGCCAAAAAATTAAAATCTAGATCGACGTATATATATACGGAGAAAGTTGTAACTCGCGAATTAGATCATCTTTTCCATAATATTAATACATTTTCGTTAAAAGATAATTGGCAAAATAATATTAAGCAACTTAAGTGTAACTCTTAAGTTATTATAAAGTACATTTCAAACAACCAATTTGTTTTTCTTAACGAAGATACCCATTCCTTCTACAATTGCTGCTAGTTAAAGACAGTTTTTTACTGCTCTACACTGTTAATTAGCCTCAATAATTCCTGATAGAAATTCCAAACTGAAGACGGACTGAATTAATACACAAAAGAACTGACGGATACGTCAAAGTAGAACTCGTTTGGAACTTGATAACTGTCAAGTTATGCGTCGCAAGAACCTCCTGAAAAGAGCAAATTCTGAAAATCCGCTTTGTCGCGGGGACTCACATAGCATGTAATATTTTAACACGCACTGGCTTGCCGGAGGGGACGAGGCACAAACACGACGCCTATGCAAATACAAGCAAGTGGCAACCCCACAGCGCGCTCACGGGGCGACGCATGACGTCACGGGGCGGCGCGGGACAGCGCGTCGCAGGGCGGCCGGAGCCGCACAGCGCTGTTCTGGCACGACGCGAGGAGAGCTGCTTCAGATGAGGCGGGGCGGAACAGGACGGGACGGGACGGGACGGGACGGTACGGGACGGGACGGGACGGGACGGGACGGGACGTGAAGGGACGTGAAGGGACGTGAAGGGACGTGACGTGGCGAGACGGCAACAGGACCGAGTGACACACGACGAGGCGAGGCATGTCAAGGAGGACAAGCACGGGGGCGATGTCGAGTGGAGGGACTGGACGAGGCCGACGAGCCGTGGCGGGACGGGGCGGGAGGGGAGGGGGGCAGGGAAGGGCGGGGTGAGGCGTGATAGGACATCGAAGAAGACGGGGTGAGGGGGTGGAGCGAGGTGGGGGGGACGAGGCAGGGGAAGCGCAGCGCGGCAGAGTAGGGAAAGTAGGCCGTGGGTCGGAGCGGGATGTAGCAGGGGTGTGCGCCACGGCGACCCGCTCCGCACTGCAGTGCGGTTGTGCAAAAATACTGACCAATTCATTATTGGAGCGGGTGAACCAACTCTCGCATCCAGCGACGCACGCCTCGGACCCCGTGGAAACGCTGCGGCGAGGACACTGACTGGAAGGAGTTGGAGTGGAAAGGATCGGCCTAGTTTCCCTGTCACCTCTAGGCGAGCGGAATGCTAAATAGGGAGGCAACAAAGACGTTTACTTTATACAAATGGTGGTTGGACGAAAAGAGCGACAAGATGCGTGACTCACGTAACACATTACAAGTTTTACATTTCAATTCAAACATTATTATTTGTAAGAGAAACTGTTTTAATGATGAATGATCCTACTTACCAAGCAAGATTTTAAATTTAGTGAATGGTTTATTTCTAATCTTATTTATTTTCTTATCTAATCTGTATCTAATTATTTTTATAATTTCATCTCAAGAAAGTAAACAAACGCATTTGCATACGTGACAGTGAAGAAATGAGAGTTATGATACGGAGCACAGTATATTGATACATAACTCGACTTTATAGTGCGAGACATTATTTACGACGTTGGCACAGTCCTGTTGTGATAACTAAGTGCCTTACGAAAGTGCAGGCACACACCGTTTGACTCCAAGCATTATTCCTCGAGTGTTACATGCGCTTCTGCGCAAAGTCATCAAAATATCAAACATTATGCTGAAAGACAAAAACTATCATTGGGTTAACAAAATCTTTTTATACCACTGAGGTTCTACATACTTATCTATGCATTGAGTTATTGCATATCTGTACAAAAGATATTCACCCATTTTCACTGCATATAACTAAGTATTCGCAATATTGTGTACAGAAATGGTAACTTGCAGGCCCTATATAAGCACACAGCATATTAATGCACTCCAACACATCAAATCTAGAAAATGCCTATTGAAACTTAGAATATCTTCACTAATTTCCAGCACATTCTCGTGCTGGGGCTGATAAAGTCTTTTGTTTCGTCCTTAGATTCTCTTTTGGAGTAGTAAAAGTCCACCAAGCTCGTCAGTACGCAATAGTGTCATCACAGAACGAATATTTCCTCTGTAGCATAACGTATATTACTATTTAATTCATAACCATTACTGAAATAGTAATAAATTCTGAATTTTCGTTAAAATACCGAGCACCACATCAACGACAACCGTGATTATGAATACCGTTTTAAACGGCTTAATTTATTTTCTTCCGTCTGCAGCATTTATCTTCGCCACCCTACACACTATATCTTTATGTATTAGTTAGGCAATGAATTACTCCTAATCTCAAACCCCCCGGCCCGCCAAGGCTGGCATAGCGACCTGGCTATACTAGTTGAAACGCGACAGGTTGTTGCAGCCCTCCTTGAGGTCGGCCGGCCGGCCTTGCTCGCGCACTACTTACGGATGTGCAAATACTGAACCAATTATTACTGCGACCAGCGGGTGAGCCAACTCTCTAGGGCCCCGTATGCGTCTCCGCCCCCGCGCCCCCCCGCTTCCACCCACCCCAACAATCCCATCCCCACCCCCCGGCCCCTATTCAAAGCAGCCTCGGCGGGGTAATGGAAGCCGGCGCGCGAGGGCAGGGCCCCCAAAAACACCTGGCCGGCGCGGCAGAGAGGGGACGGGCGGCGCCGCGACCGGGCCAGACGCCTCCCATTGACGACGCAGAGCTGCATGCTTTAATACACGAAACAGGCCAACGCGTACAGCAGGATTCTTTGTATGGCGTCCTCGCCGCCATTCACCCGTAGGTGGAGGTCTTTCAGGAAAAAAGGGGAAAAAAAGTTTGCGGAATCCATACAAGCTTTCGATTCAGGAGCGGATCTACGCGTACATTGGAACCTGTAAAGCTCAACGCACCTGCAACTCTACAGACAAAGGTAGTGAAAATAACAGATCTTGACTTCGAATCATAGATTTTAAGATTATTACTTACGTTTTCTGTCTATGGTCATTTTCAAATTAGTCAGACTGCATTTGGCCTTTAATTTAAAGACAGAAAATAATTATAACTGCTTTATATCAATGTTACATCTGATACATGATAAGAGCAACGTTTCGGAAATTAATTATTTCCATCTTCAGGCAATGTCCAATTATTTGTTTTTGACATTGCCTGAAGACAGAAAAAAATAATTTCCGAAACGTTGCTGTTTTTAACTTTAAACGTTGGAATTTACAACTTAACAGTTATCCAAATTTTAGAGGATTTAACGAAAATCAAGCTTGCTCAATTTTTCAAAATGACGAATAGTGTTATTATGATTAGTATAAGCAGGAAATCTCTGCAAAGCAGAAAATCGTATATTGTTTTAAATCATAAACATGCTTTCTTGTTCACTCTTAGTAAAGCAAATACGACTACATTTAGTCTTTTTATTCCATATTTCCGAAACCGATTATATGTACAATTTTTTAAAGCTGAAGTCGTCTGACAAAAAATTAAATAAATTACATCAACTATTTCGACAATTTCGCCCTATAATAAAGTATGGGATTATATTATCAACAAGCAGTGATAAGTAAAGGGCGTAAGGCAAAAACAGTTATTCTTCACGTAAACCACTTAATTGAAAAAAGGTTGTTTTCAATTAATTTTGCTTAAAAATGTTCTCAATTTGTTAAAAGTATTAACACTATCCTGCAAGTTTCTTATCATACATTTCTATTTTCGAAACCATTGATTGGAGAAATATTTTTTCAGCTTCGCGTTTTAGCTCCTGCGGACCTGCCATGTCCTATTTCCGATTTGTTTTCATTTTCAGAAGTCTAAAAATGCAAGGATGTTGATTAAAAAAAACTAAAATTTGATCTGAGGTGGTAGTTTGCTGTTCGGAGGAAAGCAATTGCAACCAAAGATGTCAGAAACGTAATTTACCCGCTTTCTGGCTTTGATTTTAGGGATTTGTTCAATGCTCACAACAAATTTAATTTACATTATATAAACGTAAGTTATTAAAACTACTATGTATTATCTTGAAAAAAACTATAATCGAGACCTGAAATGTACACCTTCGCTTCTGCTTGCTCTTCAACTGAATCACTCGTTTTCAAGATGCAATTTTACCATATAATATTATAACAAAGTACTCAGTACAAAATGTAAGGAAACTCGATGAACTTACAATAAACGACTGCAAGAAGTATACTTTGTTTAGGCATATTTGATCGGTATTGATTTATTGTATTACTCATTATTTCTATAAAATAGTTACGAGTTTATTGCAATCTATGAAATAACCGTATCACCGACTTTCTTCAGTTCTCAGTTTTGCAAATTAAGAAAATACAAAAATGGTACGAATAAATACGATGGAACAAAAGAATCACACGGATGAGGCCAAAACAATTAAAATCTAGATCGAGACAGCAGTTTTTGAGGCGATTCCCAAACAATGCATGCTTTACAAAGAAAGTCATTTTCGGGGTAACAACTTTGAAACGAAATAAATTATAATTAAGGTAGATTTGACGTACTGATTGTGTTATTTACAAATATTTATAGACGACACCGACACAATTCAGGCCACCGACTCTCGAGCATTTAAATTGCCCTGATTGTAAGAACGAAGGTAGGGGCAATATTAATTGGGATTACCTAGTTTGGCTTCTGGAAAATTACGGCATGAAAAGAAAAGATACTTTAATAGGAATACAACTGGAAAGCACACTTGTCAAAGGAGTAAGGTGGATAAACATGCAAAAATATATCAAATCGTCAAACATCTAAAGAAAAAACATTAAATGCGCGTCGAAATTAACTGATGTATGAACCGATTCGCGAAACATACTGAACTAATCAGGTAAATGGCCATGCGTCAAATTAATCGTTCAGGTGATCAACATGCAGTACGTCAGACCGGAAGGGCGTTTACACAGATAGACGACTAATTCGAAGGACGACTAACAGTAAGAACAGCTAAGAACTAACGGGACAATAGCCACATGAAAGACGAACGGACTCACGAACAAGATAGCGACAAGACACGATGTTTTGACAGGTGGGCTTCACTCCGAGATTATAGTTAAATACTATGTTTCTTTACAGAAAGAACAAGCGAATAATGGTAGACGAAGGACTCGCATTCTATAACTTTCTCTTCATGAGAGCATGAGTTTCTACTTCCTTAGAAATACATTAAATGAATATTCTTTCTCGCAATATTTTGTTTCTATTATTTTAGTTACGAGAGGAGTAGGATCAAATTTCAGCGTTATAGGTGTTGGTCCCTCCTCATGACGCAGGAAATATACAAGAAATATGATATACCCGGAAACTATCGTTTTGCAGTATATAATGTGAAATTAATTAAAATACAATATATTAATATTCCTGAAGTCAGTAATATCCAATAACGAAAACACCCTTACAAAGTTTAACTCTCCACGAAACGACGTAGACACGAAAACATGAATTAAAAATATATTCCTACCGTATTTTTAAGAAGACTTTCACTTTCGATTCTTGAAGGTTCGGCTCTTAGCTGTCAAACAAGATACATACGTAACAACGAAATAAAAAAAGTCACGCACGAAGAATTCTACTCGCTTCATTATATGAACTGTCAAAACTAATTTCTAACCGCCTTATTGAGTGCCAGAAAAATGAAAATTATTTAACGAAATCGAAAATTAAGAATGGAGGGACTAACAAGAACACAAGTAGAGGGGGCGACGAGACGATAGCGAGCGCCTCCAGGGAACCGAAAGCAGCCTCTTCGGTGGCGAAGCGACTCGCTCGCCGGTCGTCGCCCGCTCGCCTGCGTCTGTGGAAGGACGTTTATGATTACGGCTCAAAGGGAGAGAACGGCCCTCATGCGGTGAACAACGCTTCAGGTTAAAGGGAGCGCCGGAGGAGCGCTGGTCGCCCGCGCCGGCCTCTCCCGTCTCTCCAGGCTCCCGGCGGCGGCGGCGGCGGCACGGCGCGACGCCGCACCGCGCCGCGCCTCTTTCGCCTTCCCCGCTGTGCGCGCACCCCGACGCCGGCCGCGGGCGCCCGCCCCGGTGGGCACCCGCCCACCTAACCCGCTCCCTGCGCGACTCCACGTAGGCACGGCGCGAACGAACGAACCGACGACGTTGCGGCGGTGGGGCGGGCGACTGACGAATGGAGATGGGGAGGGTGACGAGGACGCGGCGACGTGTTGCCGGGGGGGGGGCTCAACCCGCGGAGGTGGCTGGCCGCTCGCGTAGCACGGCGGACACGAGCGAGGGATGGGTTGACGGCGGCGTTGGCTATTATGACAGCGGCAGCGACGGCGCCGAGACGGCCTTACGGCCAGGAGCCAGTAGGGGAAGACCCCTCTCCTCAGTTAGGGCGTTTGCTAATTCCCTACGGCCAAAAGCCAACCGAGAGAGAGGAAAGGCGGCGGCGGCTGGCAACGGAGGGCAAGGAAGACGAAGGAGCGGAGGCCGCCTGGGCCAGACGCGAGCGAAGCAGGTTCTCCGGCCGGGGACGTGTGCCCCGGCTGGGGCGCGGGGCGGCGGCGGCGGCGCCGCGGGAGCCGCGCAGGGCGCGAAGGGGGAGAGGGAGCGCGGCAAGCGAGCGGCGGCTGCCGCGTGGAGGGCAGCCGGCGACGAGTGGCGGAAGCGGCGAGGGTGGGCGCGACAAGGATCGCGCGGCCCGACACTAGTGGAGAGAGGTGACGGAGAAAGACCGTGGCAGCGCGCGCAGGCACATGACAGGAAGGCGAAGTGTGCGGAAATTGCCGAGAGGGCATGGCGCGCTGCGAGATGTTGTCTGGGTGTTAGTGTCGGAACAGGCAGCGGTGTGGCGCGGGGAGCTCTTGCCGTTGAAAGAGCAAGAGAAGAAGATTGGGAAAAATCTGGGCAGGAGAAACGGCCACGAGATGGCGTGAAACCAAGGCCGACAAACGGCGAGGAAATAAAACGAACCTCCACAATGAAGGGTGCGCGGAGTGGAAGTGTGGGGAGTTTGTGGCAAAGGACGACGGAGTGGGTGCAGTATCAGATGGCGAGTTGCTGGCAAAGACTGAGGTTGGAAACGTGGTGAGGCGGCGCTCGAGGCCCCAGGGCGCGGGCCGAGACGCGAAGGCAGTGCGCGGGCGAGTGCCAGGCGCGCGGCTGCAGGCAAGCGGTGGCTGGCGGCGGGCGGCGTGCGCGCGCGGTGGGCGGGTGGCGGGGCGCCATGAATGCCAAGAATCGAATCGATGGCACGCATTTCGCTGAACGAAGCGACGTCGCGTACGCATCTGCCCCGTGGCGCTCCCTGCCCCTAGCCGCCGAGCGGAGCCCCGCGCCGGCCGTCGCAGCCACCCCGCCGCCAACCCCGGCTTCCCGCTCGGGCCAGCCCCCGCACGCCGCCCGCGGTGCGTGAGGGACTCCGGGTCGCGCTCGCGCGAGCCAGCGGATCCCGGGCGGCGCGGGTGAGCGCGCGGGCCGGGGGAGCGCGGGCGGGGGCGCGGGCGGGGCTGGGCGGCGCAGCGTGGGGGAGCGGGGGGCGGCGGCGCGGGGGCGGCTGCGCGGGGGCGCGGGCGCTGGGCACGAGAGCGCGCGGGGGCGGGGGGGCGGGCGGTCCCGCGGGTCAGCAGAAGTCAGCGGCCGTCGCCGCCGCCGCCCCGGGGGCAACACTTCGGCCGAGTAGGCCACGCAGCTGCGCGGCTCTGCAAAAGTACCCTGACGATGTTAAAACGGGTAAACAAGTGTAAATAAGGACTGCGACTGGTTGGCTGCTCTGAGCCTCCTGGATTGTTCGACGTGTTAGAAAGCATTACAATGCATAGACAATACCAGAGATACGTATCCGCGTGCACAACGTCGTAGACTGGAGGAAGCCAGGAAACGAGTGGGTGACTTATCTTAGTACTCGGGCTTCAGTTTCATGAGACATTGATACGGCTGAAGGATTTCCGGCAATCTAACACATGGTGGTATGTGCACTACAAATATGGATATTATTAAAAACAACTGTCTTAATTCCGAAAGACACATTTAGATGACAAAATCGTTACTCTAAATACACTTCTTTGTACTGGCAATCGAAGAAGAAAATATTATGATTATAATGCTCAATATCATAGGGAGCACAGCAGTGCAGCGTGCTACTTAGAAGAAATTAACGGATCGATCGATTAACGTTTTGGTCTCCAACAAGTATTTGTTTTATTTGTCACTACTGTTAAAATATTATTCACGTATCCAAAAATGAATCGTTAGAAACTTGCTGTGCATACTGGCAGAATGAAATGATGACTTAACTCAAAGCAAATAAGTAAAACGCTTTTATTCAATGAATTTTATAATTTTAACATCCCTGATGCAGTAGAACAAAATTTACTAGTCGTAACAAAGACAAACTACAATGCAATGATAATTCATGCATTTGGCATGGATATATAAGGCAGTTACACACTTGCGGGGTTAAAAGAATTCTGTCATTGTAATTATTATTTTAGAAGTGATTAGTAATGTGTTGATTGCGATATTTCTTAAGAAATATTGTTGAATTACAGATTGTGAGAAGTATATGCAAATTATGTTATTTAATAGGCCGTTCTGATAGTTTCAACTTCAAAAACAAAATGTCACGTACATTTTCATGTGAGGATATAACCACATGAACCCAAAATTATTAGCCCTCCTGACATTAATTTCGAAGCCAGTGTGCCACCAAAGGAGCACAGGGTAGAATATAGGTAGGAAAGCGAGGCCGATGAACCCCGGCCGAACATAGAGGTCCGTCAGCCCGTACGTCGATAGTGGAGTGTGGCGAGCGAAGAAATGTGGATCAGCTGTAGTGTGCGAAACCAAATGCCATGGGGTGGGCGCCAGCAAAGGATACTCGTCTAGTGAATACTAAAATTAAAAGTTATCAAAAGCGGATTCGGGCAGGAAAAGTGTTAATTTTGCTGGCGTTGCATGCGATGTTTTGATACGAAAGTATCACAACAGGACGTGTATCTCGTTCAGAGGCCATACGAGGTAACGTGCGGCTACGACTAGTTGACAGCAAAAACCATCAATGAAAACTTCGTCACACAAGAATAATACAAATACACGTTTGTTGTGCGGTTTCCAAAACATTTTTTTTGACAAGTGTTCACTGTTACTGTTAAACCTATTGATCGCATTATCCGTGCAGACTCTGGTAGAGCGAAATGCAACGGTTGTGGGTAGAAGCGAACGCACCGGGACTCAGGCCTGTCATTAGCTCGGTACGAAAACTTATAGAGGCTCATTTTTACACCCATATAAAAATTTTATACAATATTATGCTTTGTTCGTTAAATGCCGAAACTGACACACGATTTCATTTTTACAACAACGAATAATTTAAAATGTCACAATTAAATGTATATGTTATTCACATTCATATCGAGAAGCACGTTCTTATTTATCAATGACAAATACCTCAACGAACGCTTACTGGAAAGCCACACGATAAGCACTACGTGTTTTACGTGCTCGTAAACGTTCGAACCCCACACTTTTGCACAAAGCATCCTCCTATCAGCACGGCGTATCAGCGAACCAAAACCACAGGAAAATATAGGTTATGTTCATGTGCTGCGCGGCACGGAAGGTGTGAACACAGGCATGTAGGTCGCAAATCCAACGCACACATATAACATTAAACGTCACGCATTATGCAGTTTAAAGAGAATCATTTATGTACTCACGCTATCATCATCTCCAGAATCTGGATTATAGGTGTCACCGCTTCCTCGTCTGTTAATGCACATAATTCGCCTAAAGAGTTCAGCGAGCACAGAACAGATGCCACAGTGTTGCATGTTGTCGAGTGGGAGGGCAGTGCTGCTCGCGGCCCCGCGCAACGGCAGAGCCCCCGCCTACCCGTTGAGCGGTTGCCTGCTGACTGGCACAACCACCACAGAGGCTCGGCTCGGCTCGGACCCGGCGCGGCGCGGCGCGGCGCGGCAGGCGGCGGCGGCGGCGGCGGAGGGCGACGCGTGCGCGACGGGTGGCGGTGGTGGTGGTGGGCGGCCGGGAGGCGGCGGGGCGCGGTGGCAGCGGCAGCGGTGGCCGGTGGAGGCGCCGGCGCGCGCACCGCCTGCGCGACCAGCTCGTCGGTCCCGCCATATTCCTAGTTGCCCCACCTCGCCGCTCTGCGGCCCGCCGCCGGCCTCCGCCGCCGCCGCCGCCTGGCCTAAGCCGCGCCGCGCCGCGCCGCGCCGGGTCCGAGCCGAGCCGAGCCTCTGTGGTGGTTGTGCCAGTCAGCAGGCAACGCTCAACGCGGTAGGCGGGGCTCTGCCGTTGCGCGGGCCGCGAGCAGCACTGCCCTCCCAACTCGACAACATGCCCAACACTGTGGCATCTGTCTTGCTTCGTGAACTCTTTAGGCGAATTATGTGCCATTAACAGACGAGGAAGCGGTGACACCTATAATCCAGATTCTGGAATGATGATAGCGTGAGTACATAAATGATCTCTTTTAACTGCATTAATGCGTGACGTTTAATGTATATGTGTGCGTGGATTGCGACCTACATGCCTTTTCACACCTTCCGTGCCGCGCGCACATAGAACATAACCTATATTTTTCTGTGGTTTTGGTTCGCTATACGCCGTGCTGATAGGAGGGATGCTTTGTGCCAAAAGTGTGGGGTTTTCGAACGTTTACGAGCACGTAAAACACGTAGTGCTTATCGTGTGGCTTTCCAGTAAGCGTTCGTGAGGTATTGTCTTGATAAATAAGAACGTGCTCTCGATATGAATGTGAATAAAACATATACATTAATTGTGACAATTTTAAATATTCGTTGCTTGTAAAAATGAAATCGTTGTGTCAGTTTCGGCATTATAACGAACAAGCATAATATTGTATAAAAAATTTTTATATGGGTTGGTAAAAATGAGCCTCTATAAGTTTTTCGTACGAAGCTAAATGACAGGCCTGAGCCCGGTGCGTTCGCTTGTCTACCCACAACCGTTGCATTTCGCTCTACCAGAGCTGCACGGGATATGCGATCAATAGGTTTAACAGTAACAGTGAACACTTGTCAAAAAAATTGTTTTGGAAAACCGCCACAAACAAACGTGTAATTTGTATTATTGTCTTGTGTGCGAAGTTTTCATTGATGGTTTTTGCTGTCAAACTAGTCGTAGCCGCACGTTACCGTCGTATGGCCTCTGAACGAGATACACGTCCTGTGTGATACTTTTATCAACATTCGCATGCAAACGCCAGCAAAATCTAACACTTTTCCTGCCCGAATCCGCTTTGATAACTTTTAATTTAGTATCACTAGAGAGTATCCTTTGCTGGCGCCCACCCATGGCATTGGCTTTCGCACACTTACAGCTGATCACATTTCTTCGCTCGGGCCACACTCCACTATCGACCGTACGGCTGACGGACCTCTATGTTCGGCCGGGGTTCATCGGCTTCGCTTATCCTACCTATATTCTACCCTGTCTCCTTTGGTGGCACACTGGCTTCGAAAATTAATGTCAGGAGGGCTAATAATTTTGGGTTCATGTGGTTATATCCTCACAATGAAAATGTACGTGACATTTTGTTTTTGAAGTTGGAAACTATTCAGAACGGCCTATTAAATAACATAATTTGCATATACGTTCTTCACAATCTGTAATTCAACAATATTTCTAAGAATATGGCGCAATCAACACATTTCTAATCACTTCTAAAATAATAATTACATTGACAGAATTCTTTTAACCCCGCAATTGTGTAACTTGCCTTATATATCCATGCAAAATGCATGATTATCATTGCATTGTAGTTTGGGTTCTTTGTTACGACTAGGTAAATTTTGTTCTACTGCATCAGGATGTTAAAATTATAAAATTCATTGAATAAAAAAGCGTTTTACTTATTTGCTTTGAGTTAAGTTCATCATTTCATTCTGCCAGTATGCCACAGCAAGTTTCTAAACGATTCAATTTTGGATACGTGAATAATATTAACAGTAGTGACAAATAAAACAAATACTTGTGGAGACCCAAAACGTTAACGATCTATCGTTAATCTTCTAAGTACGCACGCTGCACTGCTGTGCTCCTATGATATGAGCATTATAATCATAATATTTTCTTCTTCGAGTTGCAGGACAAAGAAGTGTATTTTAGAGTAACGATTTTGTCATCTAAAATGTGTCTTTCGGATTAAGACAGTTGTTTTTAATTATAATATCCATATTTGTAGTGCACATACCACCATGTGTTAGATTGCCGGAAATCCTTCAGCCGTATCAAGGTCTCATTGAAACTGAAGCCCGAGTACTAAGATAAGATCACCCCACTCGTTTCCGGGCTTCCTCCAGTCTACGACGTTGTTGCACGCGGGGTACGTATCTGCTGGTATTGTCTATGCATTGTAATGGCTTTTCTAAACACGTCGAACAATCAGGAGGCTCAGAGCAAAGCCAACACAGGTCGCAGTCCTATTCTTGACGAGCTTGTTGTACTGCCGTTTTCACGATGCCGTTCAGCGTGTGAGCAATTGTTGTCAGAACGCCGCGCAGGGCGCGGTGATACCTACTCAGGCCCAGTACAGTGGTTCCCCAACCGGAAGGCGGCGGCGCGGCGACGGCCGCTGACTTCTGCTGACCCGCGGGACCGCCCGCCCCCCCGCCCCCGCGCGCTCTCGTGCCCAGCGCCCGCGCCCCCGCGCAGCCGCCCCCGCGCCGCCGCCCCCCGCTCCCCCACGCTGCGCCGCCCAGCCCCGCCCGCGCCCCCGCCCGCGCTCCCCCGGCCCGCGCGCTCACCCGCGCCGCCCGGGATCCGCTGGCTCGCGCGAGCGCGACCCGGAGTCCCTCACGCACCGCGGGCGGCGTGCGGGGGCTGGCCCGAGCGGGAAGCCGGGGTTGGCGGCGGGGTGGCTGCGACGGCCGGCGCGGGGCTCCGCTCGGCGGCTAGGGGCAGGGAGCGCCACGGGGCAGATGCGTACGCGACGTCGCTTCGTTCAGCGAAATGCGTGCCATCGATTCGATTCTTGGCATTCATGGCGCCCCGCCACCCGCCCACCGCGCGCGCACGCCGCCCGCCGCCAGCCACCGCTTGCCTGCAGCCGCGCGCCTGGCACTCGCCCGCGCACTGCCTTCGCGTCTCGGCCCGCGCCCTGGGGCCTCGAGCGCCGCCTCACCACGTTTCCAACCTCAGTCTTTGCCAGCAACTCGCCATCTGATACTGCACCCACTCCGTCGTCCTTTGCCACAAACTCCCCACACTTCCACTCCGCGCACCCTTCATTGTGGAGGTTCGTTTTATTTCCTCGCCGTTTGTCGGCCTTGGTTTCACGCCATCTCGTGGCCGTTTCTCCTGCCCAGATTTTTCCCAATCTTCTTCTCTTGCTCTTTCAACGGCAAGAGCTCCCCGCGCCACACCGCTGCCTGTTCCGACACTAACACCCAGACAACATCTCGCAGCGCGCCATGCCCTCTCGGCAATTTCCGCACACTTCGCCTTCCTGTCATGTGCCTGCGCGCGCTGCCACGGTCTTTCTCCGTCACCTCTCTCCACTAGTGTCGGGCCGCGCGATCCTTGTCGCGCCCACCCTCGCCGCTTCCGCCACTCGTCGCCGGCTGCCCTCCACGCGGCAGCCGCCGCTCGCTTGCCGCGCTCCCTCTCCCCCTTCGCGCCCTGCGCGGCTCCCGCGGCGCCGCCGCCGCCGCCCCGCGCCCCAGCCGGGGCACACGTCCCCGGCCGGAGAACCTGCTTCGCTCGCGTCTGGCCCAGGCGGCCTCCGCTCCTTCGTCTTCCTTGCCCTCCGTTGCCAGCCGCCGCCGCCTTTCCTCTCTCTCGGTTGGCTTTTGGCCGTAGGGAATTAGCAAACGCCCTAACTGAGGAGAGGGGTCTTCCCCTACTGGCTCCTGGCCGTAAGGCCGTCTCGGCGCCGTCGCTGCCGCTGTCATAATAGCCAACGCCGCCGTCAACCCATCCCTCGCTCGTGTCCGCCGTGCTACGCGAGCGGCCAGCCACCTCCGCGGGTTGAGCCCCCCCCCCGGCAACACGTCGCCGCGTCCTCGTCACCCTCCCCATCTCCATTCGTCAGTCGCCCGCCCCACCGCCGCAACGTCGTCGGTTCGTTCGTTCGCGCCGTGCCTACGTGGAGTCGCGCAGGGAGCGGGTTAGGTGGGCGGGTGCCCACCGGGGCGGGCGCCCGCGGCCGGCGTCGGGGTGCGCGCACAGCGGGAAGTGGCGAAAGAGGCGCGGGACGCCGGTGCGGCGGTGCGCGGCCGTGCCGCCGCCGCGACGCTGCTCGGCGCGGGAGCCTGGAGCGAGACGGGGAAAGGCTCCGGGCGCGAGTATGCGACAGCTCGCATGCGCTCTCCTCTGGCTCGTTCCCTTTAACTAAGAAGCGACCTCGCATTATCCACCGCGCATTGAGGGCCGTTCTCTTCCCTTTGACGCTCTAATCATAAACGTCGCTTCCACAGGGGGACGTCAGGCGAGTCGGCCGACGACCGGCGCGAGCGAGTCGGCTCGCAACCAAGAGGCTGCTTTCCGGTTCCCTGAAGGCGCTCGCTATCGTCTTCGTTCGCCCCTTATTGATTCTTGTTAGGTCCCTCCATTCTTAATTTCTTCGATACTTTCGTTAAATATCTTTCATTTTTTCTAGGCACTCAATAAGGCGGGTTAGAAAATTATTTTGACGAGTTCATATTAATGAAGCCGAGTAGAATCTTCGTGCGTGACTTTTTTTATTTCGTTGTTACTTATGTATGCTCTGTTCTGACAGCTAAGAGCCGAACTCTTTCAAGAAATCGAAATGAAAGTCCTTCTTAAAAATACAGTAGGATAGTATTTTTAATCATGTTTTACGTTGTCTACGTCTTTCGGTGGAGAGCTTAAACTTGTAAGGGTGGTTTTCGTTAATGGATCATTACTGACTTCAGAATATTAATTATATTGTATTTTTAATTAATTTCACATTAATTATCTGCAATAAAGCGATAGTTTCCGGGTAATATATATTTCTTGTATATTGTCCTACGTCATGAGGAGGGATCCAACACTATAACGCTGAAAATTATGATCGCTTACGTACTTCTCGTACTGAAAATAATAGAAATACATAAAAGTATTGCGAGAAATGAAATTCATTAAGTATTTTCTGAAGAAGTAGTGAAACTCAATTGCTCTCATGAAGAGAAAGGTATAGATATAGCGGGTCCTTCGTCTTACCATTATTCGTGGCTTGTCTTTCTGGTAAAGAAACATAGTATTAACTATAATTCGGAGTGAAAGCCACCTGTCAAACATCGTGTCTTGCGCTATCTGCTTCGTGAAGTCCGTTCGTCTTTTCATGTGGTGCTAGTTGTCCGTTAGTTCTTAGCTGTCTTACTTGTTATGTCGCGTCTTCGAAGTTAGTCGTTATCTGTGTAAACGCCCTTCGGTCTGCGTACATGCATTGTTGATCACCTGAGACATTAATTTGACCGCATCGGCGCAGTTACGCCTGATTAGTTGCAGTATGTCGCGTAATCGGTTTCATACATTCATGTTAATTTCCGAACGCGCAGTTAATTTTTTTCTTAGATGCTTTGACGATTTATATATTTTTGCATGTTTATCCACTTTACTCCTTGACAAGTGTGCTTTCCACGTTGATATTTCCTATTAGTAAGTATCTTTTGCTATTTCATTTGGCCGTAATTTGCCAGAAGCCGAAGACTTAGGTAATTCCATTAATGATTGCCCCTACCTTCGTTCTTGACAATCAGCGGGCGAATTTGAGATGCTTGGTCCGGGTTGGCCTGAATTGTTCAGGAGCTGATCGTTCTATAAAGTAATTTTGGAAGATGAACACAATTCGAGTACGGTCAAATATACCTTTTAATTATAATTTATTCCGGTGTTTCAAAGGTTGTTACCCCGGAAAATGAGTTTCTTTGGTAATTATGCTATTGTTTGGAATCGCGCTCGGAAGAAAAACTGCGTGGTCTCGATCTTAGATTTTAATTGTTTGGGCCTCATTTCCGTGTGGATTGTCTTTTGTTCATCGTATGTAGTTGTAACCATTGTGTGTATATTTCTATAATTTTGCCAGAACTGAAACTGAAGGAAAGTACGGGTTGATAGGGCGGTTATGTTCATAGATGCAGATAACTCGTAAATACTATTTTATAGGATAATAATGAGTAATACAATAAATCAATGAGCCGATCAAATATGCTAAACAAAGTATACTTCTTGCAGTCGTTGTATTGGAGAGTTTCATCGAGTTTCCTTAATTGGTTACTGAGTACTGTTGTGTATAAATATGGCTATTATGGGCTAAAATTTCTGCATCTTGGAAACGGATGTATCAGATTGAAAGAGCAAGCAGAGCGAAGGTGGTGACATTTCAGGGTCTCGATTATAGTTTTTTCAAGATGAATACATTAGTAGTTGTTAATAACTCTTTATTATAATTGAAGAGCTTAAAATTTGTTTGTGAGCATTCTGATAACTACTCAAATCCATAAAATCAAAGCCAAGAAAGCGGTGGTAAAGTTACGTGTTCTGACATCTTTGCCTGTGCAATTGCTTTAACCTACCGAACAGCAACTCTACCACCTCCACGTCGAATTTTAGTTTTATATTTAGACATATCAACACCTTGCATTTTTAGACTCGCTGAAAATAGAATAACAAATACGGAAATAGAGCAGTAGGGCAGGTCCGCAGGAGTGGGCTAGAAAACGCCGATAGCTGAAAAGGATATTTCTCCAATCCATATGGGTTTCGAAAATAGAAATGGTATGATAAAAGAACTTGCAGATGTAGTGTTAATGATTTATTAACAAATTGGAGAACAGTTGTTTAAGCAAAATTAATGAACATTACAACCTTTTTTCAGATTAAGTGGTGGACTGAGCGTGAAAGGGTAAACGTGTTTTTGCACTTACGCCCCTTTACTATTCACTGCTGTGTTGGAATGATATAAGTGCATACTTTTGATGTATAGGGCGAATAGAGTTGGGTCGAAGATAGTTGATGGTAATTTATAATTTAATTTTTGTGTTGCAGACGAGGCTTGTGCAGCTATAAAAGCGAGAGATCTGTATAGTATAATGTCGGTGTGGAAAATATGGAATAAAAGCATAAGAGTGGTAGTGGAGGTGGCGGTATGTTGCTTTAACTAAGATGGTGGGTGAACAAGAAAGCATGGTGTGATGATTTAAAAGACATATACGGATTTTTCTGCTTATAGCAGGAGGATGTTCGCTGTCTGGGATATAGCTAAGATCAGTGAAATAACACTTATTGTTCTATTTTGAGAGAATTGAGCAAGCTTGATTTTCGATATGAAATCTCTGAAGCGATTTGGATAATCGTTGATAGTTATGAGTTGTAAATTCCAAGTTTGAAAGTTAAAAACGAGCAACGTTTCGGGAGGAGGTTCTATTTATGATCTCTGTCTTTCAGCGAATTGGTCAGAAACAATATAAATTGGGACTATTGCCTGAAGATAGGAATTTAATTAGATTTCCCGATAGCTAGCGTTTGCTAGGACTTAGTCATGTATCAGAAGTGTAACATTGATAGTAACACGCGAGTTATAATTATTTTCTGTCTGTTGAAATTTAAGGTGCCCAAATGCGGGAGTGCGCGTTCGGAAGCTAATTATGAAATTGACCATAGACAGGATTAAAGCGTAAGTATAATCTTAAAAGATCATATGTTATGTCGAGTTCAAGATCTGAGATATTTGCGACTACCTGTCTGTAGAAGTTCAGGTGCTGTATGAGCTTGAGCAGGTTCCAATGGGTACGAGGATGCGCTCTCTGAATCGAAAGCGGTTGTATGGATTCGCGAGAGACGTGTTTTTTTCGCCCGGCTTTTAGTTGCGTCTGAGAAGACGCTCCACCTACGGGGAGTGGAAATGGCGGCGTAGGGATGGACGCGCCAGTACAAAGAAAGATCCTGCCGTTGACGCTGTTGGCCGTGTGTGTGTGTGGTATACTAAAACGCATGCAGCATCTGCTCGTGGTCCGGAGATGGGAAGGGTTCATGGCCCAGGTTCGGCGCTGTCGCCCGGCCCTCGCCCGGCCAAGGTGGTTTTTGGGTGCCCTGGCCACCTCGCGCGCCGGCTGGTCCATTGACCCCGGCTCGAGGCTGCGGTGTGAATAGGGGCCGGGGGGTGGGGATGGGGATTTGGGTTGGGCGGGGTGGAAGCGGGCGGGGCGCGGGGGCGGAGGACGCATACGGGGCGCCTAGAGAGTGTTGCTCACCCGGCTGGCGCAGTAATAATTGGTTCAGTATTTGCACATCGTAATGGTAGTGCGCCGAGCAGGCCGGGCCGTGAGCCGACCTGGCAAGGAGGGCTGCAACAACCTGTCGCGTTTCAACTAGTATAGCCAGGTCGCTATGACCAGCCTTGGCGGGCCGGGGGGGTTGAGATTAGGGACTAATTCATTTGCGCTAGGACTAATACGATAAAGATTGAGTAGGTGTGTAGGGGTGCGAAGATAAATGCTGCAGAGCGGAAGAAAATAAATTAAGGCACGTTTAAAACGGTATTCATCAACAGGTTGTCGTTGATGGTGTGCTGCCGGTTATTTTAACGAAATCCAGAATTTTAGTGTGGCATTTCAGTAATGTGTATAATTTAAATAGTAATATACGTTATGCGTACAGAGGAAATATTCGTTTCTGTGATGACACTAAGTTGGCCGTACTGACGAGCTTGGTGGACTTTTACCTACTCCAAAGAGAATCTAAAAAGGACGAACAAAAGACTTTATGGGCATGCGGCCCAGCACGAGAATGTGCTGGAAATGTAGGTGGAGAGAGTATTCTAAGTTTCAATAGGCATTTTCTAGATGATGTGTTGAAGGAGTGAATTGGAAGAGTGCTGTGTGCTTATATAGGGGGCCCGACAAGGTTACCATTTCTGTACACAATATTGCGACAGACTTACGTTAGTATGAGTGAAAGAGGTGGCGTCGATATCTTTTGTACAGATATGCAAGTAACTCAACATAGATCCACCAGTGAGGTGAGATATCCCTGCAGTGGGTATCAAAAAATTTTTGTTAAGGGCCCCGAATGCATAGTTTCGTCTTTCAGCATAATGTGTTGATGGATTTTGATGACTTTTTGCGCAGAAGCGCGAGGTAACACTCGAGGAATAATGCATTGGAGTCAAAGGCGCGGTGGTGTGCCTGCACTTTCGTAAGCACTTAGTTATCACAACAGGACTGTGCCAACGTCGTAAATAATGTCCGCACTATAAGCGAGTTATGTATAACACATATATCTGTGCTCCGTATCATATGCGTCCATTTCTCACTGTTCCAAGACGTAGCAAAATTGTGCGTTGATCCTTCTCTG
>BOPP01000004.1:12389203-12432796 GCA_017312745.1 Gryllus bimaculatus | reverse complement strand
CCACCGTCGCCGCCACCGTCGCCGCCGCCAGCACGCCGAAGGTGCGAGAGAGGGAGTGCGGAGCAAGAGTACGAGGAGTACGGGCTAGGCAACAAATAGCCGACGAAACTTCCTCTTTCACTCCCAAGCTCTCACAGCCCTAGCTTCCCGTTCGAAATGTTCCCGGTCACCGCCGCAGCTGCCACACGTTCGACCTCCTCCCCTCCACCTTCGTGATATCACACGCATGAGGCCTCAGCCTTGCCTATTAGCCCGCACGGAGCCTTCCTGTATGCCTGACAAGTTGTGTTTTAGGAAGCTCGGACAGTGTTGCCACACGTTCCTTCGCATTTCGTCCGGAAAACACCTCTCCTACTGCCAAATCAGTGTGCCATTCCGACACTCTTCTAAGTGGAGGTATTAGTCCCTCGACGGGCCACTGGACGCTGTCCCCACTACTCAACGACTCTCGTGCTTCAATTCGCGACGATTCTCGTTCACGTTTCTTCTCTGTCTCGTGCCAAGCGCGGGTCCTACAACTCATGAGAAAGAAATATGTATTAATATAATAGCAGCTAAGTTGTGTGCAGTTACTCTGTTACTCATGGTCGATCAATAAGTATCTCGAGTTTACTGGAGGCTTTCGCCCGACATTCGGAACTTCAGAAGACAGTAATATTAGTTTATTCCACGAGATGAGGTTAATAACGTTGAGTTACTGCCATGGTTTTCCACGACACAATTGTATGAAGTACAATTTAACGTTTCACTCCAACTCATGACCCGCAGACGCGTGTGTGCCGTATTTTACTGCTTTAAATGATCATTGTGTTCATTTACGTTGTTACATTAAACACACGTTCATCGATCTATAGTTTTAAAACTTCACTTAGAAGACAGTTAGTTTAGGCCTAAAGATTTGTTTAGGTCTTTAATCAGCAAAAAGATTTGTTTGTTTGTTTTGTTGTTGTTTTTCCAGAGTGTACAATATTTCAGTCACTCAGTTGAAATTGTTGTCGTGAAATATTTAAAATAGGAAATTTTATAGTTCAGTTCAACAACGTTTCATCTCTTTGAATAGAACCCATAACACATTCTACATTCTTGTTGCAAGTTCTTAATTTTCATGGAGTTTAAAAATGCAAAACAACAAAGTTTTTATAGAATCACAATGAATATATGTCAATATAATGACTTAGTATATTTTGACAATTTTATCAATGTATTGCCATTTTCATACATCATATTGAAGAATAAAATGCCATCAAATTCTTACAAAAATATCCAAACAAATTTGACTTAATATTTTCAACAAATCTTGTCAATGTATATTCAACTATTTTATTTGCCTCTGTTTGGAACCAGTTTGAGATTTCTCCTAACATTTTGTCTGGCAACAAATTTTAATTTACTTTAATAGCTTTGCAGCAGATGCAAAATTAGTATGAATACTATTATTTTATTTGGTGTGTAAGTGAGAATGAACTTTCACAATAGTTTATTGATAGAGCAGTTGATAACATTGTGGATGGGGTTCTTCGTCACTGAATTATTGCCATGGTAACACATTTTGAAATAAAATTATTAACTGTAATATATTATTTCAACATATTTACAAAAGTTTAAATGTTACTATACTCCAATGTTTGTTTAAACATTGCATTTTTTTATTAGTATGTCACGAAATTCTCCAAGTTTGCGTATTCAGGAAATTTACGGGCCTCAATGTGTAGCCTAATATGCTATTCCGTCAAAGAGTACTAATAATATGAAATGATTGTTATTCATGAAATGATTCTGTCACAATTTTCAATTTGTGTTTAAGTTCTAATAAGCGTGACAGTTTGTGGATTATTTTTAATAGTGATATTGATTGCTTAGTAATTTATGAAATACGCTATCCATTAATATAACTGACTAGATCTGCATCAATTTATTTATATTACTGTTTCGTTTAACAGTCCACGTTCATACATTTTTGAACTTTCTTGTTTCACCAGAAAACCACAGGGAGTGGAGAATAATTGATTGACATTACACAGTTCGTTCGCTATTGACAAATACAGGTTATTCAAATATTTTCCTCTTTTGCATTTCACCGCCTTTCCATCGACGAAAGTCTGATTGGTGTATTTTATTTTTTGAAATTCGCAAACTGACAGTAGACCAGTAAGGTAGGCTGCTTAATTTATAATAAAGAATTACCTAATATTCAATGTTATATTAGGCGAATTTATAAATAAGTTTTTAAGTTTCTTATCGGAAAGAAATGACTCCTAGATTGTTCATGTTATGATAAGGGGTCGTTTTAAATATAAATTCACAACAAACAATTTACACAACCTACATAAGAGATGATTCTTTCGTTTCAATATTATTGAGCATTCCAATATTATATTAGTGAAATGTTTGTATGCTAATTTTTTTTCCATGAAAACTGCAAAAATGAAATATATCACTTCAAATATATACTTTGTATTCATTCAAATATCAGTTCAAATAAACACTTTGTAAATACGAAGTACATTTGTTCAAAAACAAATAAGAGAAATAAATGAAATGCCAAAAATAATGGATACAGAATAGCAAAATAAAACGAACGGTATTAATTACAAACCAGAACACTTCTTCAATTCCTAATACGTCGGACGCTTGCCAACTTATTACCCTGTTGCCAAACGTTTTAGAAGAAGAGGCAGAAAAAAAGAAAAACGAAGAAGGAACAGAAGAAGGAGGAGGAGGAGGAAAAGAAAAAAGCAGAAGACAAAGAAGAACAGCGTGAGATAACATCGCAGGTCTGAAATAGAGCAACGAGAATGTTCAACCAGTTGGCAACACCTGAAGCTCGTACCCGTCATCTATTGTCCCAAATAGTTGCATGAGTGAAGACAGAAGTCAAAAATACATACTGTTTATTCTTCCAGTGCAGTGAAAAAGAATAGTAGTTGTCCAACAAGATGCACAGGTCACTATTATTACTATTATTCGGGTCCTTTGAAAAAAGAACTTATTTTCCCCCGCAGAGCCTTTCCTGTGCAAATATAACGAATATAAAATAAAATGTATTTAACGATTGGAAAAGGCTTGCGACTACAATACAAAAGTAGCAACCCCGGATACATTAATATTTATCTTAATTATTAATGAGAGGAAAATAAGGTAGAAGAAACAAAACTCCATTGTCTACAATATACACAAAATTGTTGCGGACAAATTAATTGCGATAAATATTTAAATTTTAGAACTATCATTTTTGAATCATTTTAAATATTGGACTTCTTCAGAATTAATTAAATGTTTTTTACACAATCCAGTTAAATTTTACAGCGTTATTTGCGCAAAGAATCTGAGAAAGATATCTGAGAAATATTTTACACAGAAAAAGAAGTTTGAGAAAAGCTTTGAAAGAAAAATCTTCATCTTCCTTCATCAAAAAGTGTTTGAGACCACTGGAACCTTTTCGTAATATTAGAAGCATACTCAAAATAACCAACCACAAAAAACATCACTTTTAAAATGTATATACTATATATAACGCGGTTAAATAACTCATTAATTAAATTTCTTCAGAATGTCGTGAGAGAAAGAGCCGCAGATATATAAACTGCAACGTCCAGAGTTCACATAAGCAACTATACTAATAATATCCTTCTATAAAAAGCATGTTATTCTGCTTTTGTAACATCCGAACTTTAACTTTTTAAATAACCGAACACTTCATTATCAATTAAATCTCAAGCTCGTATCACCGTCGCAGTCCGTGGCTACGACTGCAGATGTCTCTTTCCCTTACCAAACACTCCCACCCATCATGTCTTGCGCCTACGCGACCTCCTTACATATCGTCAACACAACGCCCACCGTCCATTTAAAATTAGCCCTCAACGCTCCCCACACACAAATAACTTCGCAACACGCGCTCCTCGTCGACCTGCGAGCCGTCGCAGACGTGGTATCGAACCGGAACCGAATCATTCTTCGAATCTCCAAAAACAATACATTCGACACATCAAGTTCTGAAGGAAAACCTTAAATGAACTCCAACCCCTGATTGAAAGTTAAAGGTCCTAATTCGTTCCTTTCGAAGAGTCTACGAAAATATTTCGAAATTGGAAATAAATAAAAATGTAGGAAGGTAAAACGTTCAATGATTTGGACTAACGATCCCCATGCTTAAATACTTGTACGACTCGTTCTTTTTTAAATTTATTTTTTCTGTGTTTAAACTGAACTGAAAAAAATACAAGTAAATTAAGGAATTATGAAGTTGGAATGTTACATGAATTTAAAGTTAAAAGATGTTAATTTTTGAGTCATGTAGTGCTTTTCAAATTTGTAGTGCACACTATTCGTAACCTTAAGCAACAAAATCGGAGGGGAAAATACACGCGAATAACTGGCTTAAGATTGCTTCCATGTATGTTTTCATTTCAGAATAAATCATATTCACAAAACCTAGAAATTATACTTATAAATCATTATTACAAATATGGCACAGGTTTTGATTTTCAGACAGAATTCTTAAAGATTGTGAAGTACGACGCGTTATTGAATTGTGTTAAAATCGTAAACTAAAATTTGATATTCTGTGTAAATTGAAACCACAAACTCGATTATATAACATTATAGCTTGGAATCTTGGGAACGACTGGTAGCGATTTTACTTCAAATTTCGGTTCGATTTTTAGAAATTTAAACTAAAAATAATATGGAAGGGTAAGTGACATATAATGACTCCTTTAGATTGCTTACAATGCACGTGATAGAGAACGGAAATTGCAATTCTATATTTTGAGTACGCAGTATGAAAATTGTGACTTATTATACAAAGTCTGACATTTTTATGAAAGAAAATGTAAGGGGAATATGAACTTCCATTTCAACAAGAAATGGTCCCTTTCCCCGTTTCTAAAGCGAAAGTGTCGAAGAAAAATGTCTGCAAAATTTGGAAGTATATTTGCTTTACATTTGATTTCAGCTAAAGTACGAAAACATAGTTTCATCTAATTTGGCAACAGGTATGAAAGAAAACCAATATTGTGACTATCCACAATCCCCAAAAGCAATCCCGAAACAAAATGAAAATCGGATGTACTAAGATTCGAAACGCTTCAAACGCTCAACCTCTTCACCACAACTGAAACCTAACATTTTCGTAAGAAAGCGAAGTGAAAAGGGAAGTGTAATTACTGTCCAAAATGATAATTTGAAGACCGGCAAGGAAAGCAATAACTACGGAAAGGCTGCGTTAACTACCTGTACGTTCTTTGTTATTTCTTCTTTTCAGGGAATAAATGTAAAGGAAACTGGTTTTATATTACTTTGGCATTACTAGTCCAAGAGCTCAGAAAATAGAAGATCATTCTTTTTTTTATGAGAATAGGATGGAATTGAACATTGTAGTTATTTCAATTAAACGAGTAAGCAAATTGGCAAATGTCTAATATTTCAAATTATTAAACATTCCAATCCCCTAGCTTACGAAAAAACGTAGCAAACACCGAAACTTTGATTTCCCTGTAGACCAGAACGACTAGAACGCCGGTTCAATGCCCTGGTTACTGGATCGGAAGCAGGCGAGAGAAGGGAACGGCCACATTATCTTGCAGCGAAGTACCGTGTATCGTCTCCGCAGCCGGACGGCGCGTGCTCGATCGATACGCAGTCGTTGCTCTGGCCTGAAACGCCGCCACCACTGCCCCGACCGCCCTAGTCAGCTGGCGACCGCAGGCCGGCGCGGGGCGGCGCGGCACGCCGTGCAGTCGAGGCGGGCGGCGGTGGCGGCGGCAGTGGTGGCGGCGACCGCGGCATTGGCGGCGGCGCTGTAGATCGAGGGTTTCCGCTGGCCGTGCCGCAGTAGCCGCGCGCCGCTGCCAAGACTGTGGCCGACTGTGGCTCGCCTTAGGTAGAAGGGGTAGTTTGTAGCAGTGTGCCTAGAGCACTCGCTCACCTCTCTGCACCATCAGCAGTTCTATCAGCTTCTGATGGCAATTATCGTATGGAATGAAACGACCATGCGGAAGATTTTAACGAGGCAATCCCTCTACTCATGATTCATTCCATCGTGTGTTACATAACGATGAACACACACGTTATTCACCATTCCGCAAGGAAATTGCCGGACCTCATTGGCCGTATTGTGTGATATAGTAATTCAATTTTTTGCGGTAGGTTAAAGTATGAATCCACGAGCCAAAACCTTTCACCAGCTCGTTTACGTAGACGATTACGAGGCATAGAATATTCATTTCTCCGCGCTCCTAATTCAAAAATGTTATCCGGGCGTTTTCATCATTAGAATCCTACCACTTTAAAAAATCTTAATATAATTTTATTCCTATTTAGCTTCAATTTAATTATTATTTTCTCATATTCTCCATACACAGAAATACATGTAATGCTGCTTCAACAGCAAATACTTTCTCGTATCATTGGTAACGATTTCGCAATATTCGTATAATACTGCAACTTTTATCCTACTATCACTTGACCTAATACTTGAAACCTCAAAACTACTAATATTGTGAAAGATGTGTACAGCGAATGTTTTAAAAATCTAATATTCAGAAAGAGAGTGCAGTAACAAAAAGCCTCAAGTTTCGTTGCTGAAAGTGTAGGACAGGTTAAAATGAATGTGAACTTTTGCAATTTTCTAAATTCCAGAGGTTTTAATGAAAATCGAATATTAGCCTTATTATAAGCAAACTTTGATATATTCAAGCAAAAAATGAAAGATAAAATGGAGTTTTTGGAGAAAATTTTGTATACTTACTTTTCTAAAATTGTCATGATTTCATTCAACATTATACAAAAATAATGATTAGTTTTAAAAAACTGTGCCAGTAAAAGTGTATCAAAATTAAAAATCTAATTTTGAATGACAAATTTCTTTAAAAACTATTTTTAATAATGTAGTTGTAGGAAAAGATCAAAAATTTAAGTTTGAAACTTTCAAAATTTCAGAGGTTTCACTTAAAATGGAAGCTGCGCCAGTTTTATAAGTAGACTTTAATCTATTCAAGCAAACAATGTTAAGAAATAAATTAGATACATGTTTGAGATAAAAATTTAGAGGCTGCTAGCAGGTTCCTCTGCACCAAAAACAGCAACAAAACAACAACATCCGTTTCAAATTCAACCTTATACATCGGACGTGTTAATGTTTAGTTTGTTGTTGTTTATCTTTCTCATTTTATTTTTATATCAGTGTTTAGGTATATACCTACTATTGGTAATCGAAATATGTTTCTGTATGTAAAATTGGGTTTTGGTATTAAAGAAAATGCAAAATTTATTTGAATCAGCATGAGGAGGAAGGAAACAAGTCAAAAATGCAATTTTTTTTATTTTGGAACGTTGTTCTTTAAGGCAACGCACATTGTACTATTAAGAAAAGAATCATATTATTACAGTGTTTAACATTATTTAGGCTATAAATTGTAAGATCGAGGTAGCTATACTGCGGTGGTAGGGATCAAGTCACTAACATGTTCCGTTTCTCCTCAGTACTATAATTTTGATTTTGAATGATTGCAATGCGTATCGCGTTAAACATATATAAGGTAGGGCAGAAACGACACGAGCGATGGGCGCTATTCACAAAGGCACTATTTACAGTATACCTACTAAAACAAATAACAACCCTACGTTGAAGTATCCTGGCAGGGACGCAAATTCTATGCTTGCCATATCTAGATGCGGTTCTGCATGCAGGATATGAGATACCCTGCATGCAATATCACTTTTTAATTTTTTTTAAAAGAAAACTTTAAATTTAGATTTGATAGACCTCAAGTGAGTGCTTGCTCCAAATGTGAAGAGCTTGAAGCAAAAATTAAGAGTACAATTTTGTGAGACAGCGCTAAACGTGCAGCAAAGGCACAATGTCATGTCCACAAAAAACAAAAAAACGAAAAAGAAAATCAACAACAACAAAAAGTGCAAGAAGATAAAGAGAATTACAATACGTAATTTGTAATAAATTTAGACAATTGTTGCTACACAAATATTTATTACGTTGGATAAATGAGTGTTATAAATAAATATAATAATCTTAAATAGAATTATGTAAAATGTATTGCATTAATGATTTCGGTACGCAGTTTTCTTTAGACTCGATTCTTGACACTGAGGAGAAAGGAAATATGTCAACAACAATAAACCCAAATTCTGATCACATAAAACGTATTTAATAGAAAGTACATTAAAACAATTTAGTTCTATCATAGTGAATTCACACAGAAAAATTTGATAGGGTAATAAAATGTGTGAGTATTATTTAATGTTTCCTTCCTCCTGAAAAGTTGCAAAATATGACTTGTTCCATTTCTCCTCACCCCGATTCAATTATATTGTTCCTGGAACAATCTAAATATTTTTTTGAATAAAAACGCTTTTTACAAATAAGCGTGAAACCGGTTGTCTCAATAACCGGTTAGTTTAGAAGTTATAACAACTAGATTAAATTGGAGGTAAATAACGGAAGAACCTAAAGCCGGTTATTTTTGTAATAACCGCCATATCTAGTTCGGCGGCACATCGTTTCGGATTGTTGTTACGAGACGGTCGGTTTATTTTGATTCGCTAGCTAACGAAGCGCTCATCTTCTGTGTATTGGGCTTTGTCTTGATGCAGTGAGAGAGAAAATGAGGTCTTGCCTTTATTTGCTGCTTCTCGGAGTTTATGACATGAGCACCGATTTTATTAGGCATTCAAAAAGCAAGAAGTAGAGTAACTTAAAGATAGTAGGGTCACGACGGGTAATTATTATCCACTTGATATTGATTCAATGGTACTCAGGTTTTACAGCCCGTAACGAATAACAATCCGTTAAAATTGTTTTGCAGATGAAAAATATCAATTGGTAAATTAACATTTAAAATTTTAATACGATCTGTGATTTTGCTTATAACTTACAATTGCTACAGTTCTACTGACATAACATCGATGTTACAGAACTATAAAATTCAATTTGAAATATGAAGCAAATTACCTGCAATGATCTATATCCCACCCACCAGAACTGTTTCGACTATTCACGACAATTTAACATTATCACGACATTTAACGAGTTTCATAATCATATTTTTTAAAACCATTGGAAATGGTTTGTAGATACTGGACTGTCTTTGTAATGTAAGTGAAGATCAATATAAAGTACATTATTGCACGAGAAATTGAAATATGTTTATGATGTTAACTGAAAGCGGTGCACCATTGGAAATAGTAAGTAAGGCATCTACGTAAGACATGGCAGCAAGATAATTTCCTTTGCTCACATTGATTAATCTCTAGTATCGCCTTATTTCTTTCTCTGGGACAGTCCGTGTTCCCATTCCTTAGATTAAACTAAGGTGGGCTGAGACGGATCGATACTGAAACTAATGAAGCTTGAGCATTAGAGTTCTAAAGCAAAATTGTCTCTCGAAACCGGACGAAGCATAAAAACGATTAGAGGGGATGGTGCGACTAAGATGGCGCATTATTTGTAATTCTGTTCGACATTATTAGCCTACAATTTTGCTCCATGGAATTAAAAGAATAATAAATAACGTACGTATTCTCTATTTTTGTCCAACCACACCTTCCAGTGCCTATACGACTGTCCCCACCCCTGATAATACATATCAAACCAACTGATCATGTCTTCCCAACCCTCATACCGTTGTGGCTCGTAAGTCCACGTCGGTCTAGTCTCTAGTACATACTTAAGGTCCCAAAGTAGCTGTTTGGCCTCACGGTGCTTGGACTGGTTTTAGCAGTAGAGAGATAGATTGCAACTAGACGGTGCTAACCATAGTAGTCCGGAGTTCTCTTGGGTCACATTCCATCTACCATTCTCACGTTAACTTACAGAAATAAACTCCTTAGAGCTGACAGTTCAAAGATGACTAACCGCAAAGATGCCAGGGATAACGAAATCATTACATTGGGTAACGCTGAGGAAGTGCAAGAGAAACAGCCACGGTCAGAACCTTTCGCCTTCTACATTCCTTTACATGCAGTTAAACCCAGTTACTCAAAAGTATGTGTTGTGTGTACACAGTATTGTTTGTTTATTGTATTGTGTGTCATTTGTGCTGAGTGTGTTTATTCTGTTATTGTAAGTAATGTGATTATTGTGTTGTGTTTATTACATTGTTTTTATTATTTTGCTATTTTATATGTAACTTAACATCATACGGGAATGCGAGAATTGTCATGGTTTTCCTATAATGAGATAATAGCTTTAAAATTTCACCTTTAATTGTTTTTACAATAACATTTGGACAAAAATGAATGTTTCTGTGATGTTTAGCAACTTGTAAAACCATCATAACATTCCATATATGCAATATTGATAATTGTGTGGAACCATAAAAAAATGTATGGCAAATCCCAATTCAAGTAAGTCCTTTCGGTGGCAGTGAGGTCATATACTGAGTTTAACCTGCCACATTTCTGGTCGACGAAGATCATCTGGAAGGTATTAATGTATCAGAGTTTACATTTATCTCGTTTCTGCATACACATGTTTATGGTTTTCAGACGACAAAATGTTAATTTCTCATCAGAATTACTATAAATTATTATTCTTAATAATAATTTTATCTCATAATTTTTTAATAACATATAGGAAATAAAATCGCAATAGAATTGTTCCATTGTGATTTTGATGTCAGTGGCAGGAAAAACGTGAGGTAACGACTTTCAAAATAGGTAGGAATGAGATCGCCGCAAGGTTCGTAATACACTCACGTAGATCCTTCTAAAGTGTCGGCAGCACTGACCTCAATGCATATATGCAATGATCTGAAGAGCCTTAATACATAACATAATCCAACCGCTGCATATCGAACAAGCATTATTGCACTGAACTCGTAGATGTTACAAGACAGGATATTTTTCTTCCGCTAGTTTCAGTCTTTACAAAAGACCATTATTGAAATTGAAAAGTTCTGCATTCGCCGTGATGACTGTCCCCGTGACAATCCCCGTGACCTAGGAAATTGTTTCTATTCTTTTAAACCCCATGAGTTCCCAGATTTCTATTAAAACTGATTTTGAGAAATAGTATCCTACGTTACACGAAACCAGTAAACTCGCAATGCAAGCCACATACAACTACTAAACCTAAAATGATAAAAAACAAATAATGAGCCCCCAAATGCACATACTTCCTCATATTGTTGTAACGGTTATGTAATATTATAACACAAGTTGAATCCACAAATATTTTGGTAAAAACATGTGTATGGTTTCGGAACTAGTCTTGTTCATAGACGGACGGATAGACTGGCGAACGATCAGACGTTTAGAAAAACTGTTTTGTTATCACGGACCCCCATGACGTATATTTTCATCGAAGGTATTTCCTTCTATAAATATTTTTTTTCAGCTTTACATAACTTCAATACTACGCTGACACGTAATTGTTAAACTATTACTTCCACATTCACTAGTCACTTTCTAAGCACTGTTTAATTTAAGCACATACTTTCTCGCATTTTATTAGCATTTATAGTATATTATAGTATATTATAGTATATTATAGTATATTATAATATATTATAGTATATTATAATATATTATAGTATATTATAGTATATATAGTATATATAGTATATATAGTATAATATACTAAATGAAATACTATAGATTTTTCTTCCTACTAAATGTAGTAAATTACTTTCTCGTTTACGTATAGTTCTCAAATTTCACTTTTTGGGCATTCTTTATACCGAAAAGTGTTTTTTCTTTCCTCAAAACGTCGATCGGACTCTCAGAATGTAAAGAAAAGTAGCGTATTAACAGTACTTAGGATTTTCTCCAAAATGTATATTTCCCGATCGATCTGGGAGGTATCACAGTCCTTCAAAGAGAATTTAAAACGGTACATTCCAACTCCTGAATTTTGGAAAATTACAAAAGTTACGGTTCTCCCACAACTAAATTGTTGATGATAGAGACTTTTTCGCTTTCAAAATTAGATTTTCAAACAATGTCATTTATGATTTTTTTAAAAATATGAGTAGCTATCTTGTCATTTTGAGTGAAATCTAGGGAATTAAAAAATATGTGAACAAGTAAAACGTCTGTCTGACCAGTGTATACCCATCGCTCTTTTTTTCACAGATAGAACAAGAGATGCTTAAAAGAAGGCGCAGGTCTAATTTTCTTTCAACTCTCTGAATTTTCGAAAATTGCAAAATCTAGAAATACTGCAAAAATGTATGTGTTGTACCACCACCAGTTTCTCTTTTGTACTAAACATAATGAATTTTTTTCTCTAGAATATCAGAGTTGGAGATTTTCCGTAATTCAATCTATTCAACAATATTATTTTAATCATTTGATGTAATTTTTTCGAAATATTAATAGTTTTGGAATTATGTTGAAAAAAGTCGTTGGTTTCCCAGCATGTTAACTGCTATTGTCATTGGTCCCCTTTCGTGTAGTGAATGTTTTATCCAAATAGGTGTCGATGGTCCTTCAGTGCTTGGTGGAGATATCCGGAGTCGACCTACACATCGGCTTCCAGTGGATATCCCCCGGCACCGTCCCAGCCAGGGCACGCTCCTGGCTCCCGACTGGACTCTCGTCATTCTAACGCCTATGTGTGTGTATGTGTGTGCGCGCGCGCGTGCGAGCGTTTATAAGGGCAGGGGATTGGACAAGGTAGAGAAAGGAAAGATCGCGAGCGGTCCGTGGCGTTTGCTAAGAGTTTTTCCAGCATTCGCCTGGTATTTTCCTGGAGAAACCAAAGGAAAACACAGACCAGAGCTGTCGCCCACCGAAATTCTCCTCCAGGCAGCGGCTATTTTTCACTTAGCTATGTAGCTAGTGTCCAAAATTCACCACTATCGGGACTCGAAACCCAGCGTCCGGTCAGAGTCGCTGCAAAGTCAGCGGTAGTGGTATTCTACGCCCGACATTGCGAGGTCAATTTTTACTTTCTCGTTACGGAGTAGAAAGTAAGTTATGTAATGCTGCGTAAAAAAACGGCGAATTTTCGGCAGAAAAACTCTTGTTACTGGACCCCGATAACGAAAAAGTGGATAAATACATTTGCTAAATTGAGAAAAAAAACCTCTAACACGTAGTGTAGAGCATGATTTATAGGTCCTTGATAGCGAAAAATCGAATGATGGAAAAACGTGTCTATCCGTCTGATGTTCGTCTGTGAACAACGCTAGCGGCTAATCCGCTCAGCCGATTTTCTCCAAAATTGATATAACCCAAACGATCTGGCTGATATCGCGGCTCCTTGAACCTGAAACCTATATTTTAATTTTATGGGATACTTTACATGAAAGCTCGGAAAAATTTCATAATTTAAAAAAAATGGCTTCATCGTTTTTGATTAAATTTTATTGTTGAATACTGTGAAGAACGTTTAAGAGAATGGTGCAGGTCTCAAATTCCTTAAAAACCCTACTTTTTCGAAAATTGCAAAAGCTGAAAAGTTTTTCGGAGTATTTAACAACTAAAATATTAAAGACAGGGAGTTTTGTCTTAATAAAATCTGTTCCTTAAAGATAGATTTTCAAGTAAGGTCATGTACAATTTTTCGAAAATTTAGGTTTTTTTACTAATTTTGCGTGAAAATACGGACGAAAAAGTACGTGCTGTTTTAGCATCACTATATTAACGTAGTTAGCCCATTAACATCGCCTGTAAAAGTAAGTAAATTATACGATTTTTTTCAGAAATCACCACTGTTTCCAATTTTACACAAATGTGTTTCGGACTCACAAGCACACTTTTTGAATTCAGACAATGAATTTCCCCCGTAAAGGTGTTTGAGAATTCAAAAGGCAAACAAATAAAAATGTTAAGCCCAAATGGTGAATTTTAAAAAAATGGTGCAATGAGTAATTAATTTTCTTCGATCATGGACTTTATCACCAAAAAAATGAACTTGTTTTTACTTTAATCGTTGAAAAAAATACAAGCATGCAAGCAATGTAATCATGGTATTCAGTCAACACGAGGTTCTGTTCTCTGCCACTTGATAACGCTGCATATCTTCTGCTCTCTATTCAGTGCTTAAATACTTCTTTTCATGTCCGGTGCAATCCAATGGTTGAGATAGTGTTGGCGCTCAATGTAATGATTTTTCACATTTGTGGGTGATGTAGAAAGAAAATCGTGTTTTCTAATTCTGAAGGAGCTACGCATTCCTTCGCCAATCCTGGCACGGTGCACGTCACTCCGCGGCCTTATCAGCTGAAGTTATCGATCCAGGCTGAATACAGACAGGGTGTCTACCACTGCACTATTTCAGTACAAGTACCGGGCTATTTAGAGCAAAATATTCAAAAATGGAATATAACTTGTCAAGGCAACAGCACTTTTTTCTCGTAATTTTTCTAACGGAAGCGTGATATTATAATTTTGAAAAATGTATGCTACGAATTCTTCAGCCGTCTCATGGAACTCTTTCTTCAGATAAAATATTGTGGAAGATTCGAATTTGCATTTTTCGATACTTTACAAGTTTATAAAGAAAATCAGATATATAACATTTTATAAGCGCACCTTGCTCTATTCTAGGAGGAAGCTGCGCTTATAAAATGGGTGCTAAAACAGCACATATGGGCTGTTATAATTTATTTAATTTTTGAAGGTGTAAGGACATAACTTAACACTTATAATAAATGGAACAAATAGAATGATTCTTTGTATAAAATTCCGCGTAAAACACAAAACGTACGAAATTAAGGAAATCAAGAAACGGGAGACAAAGGTTTAAAACCTGCATGTAAAACTATCACCAGCTGTGCTCTCTTAGATTGGTCAGTAAACACGATGTCAAACGAGCCCCGGTCCCCCCTACTACCACGCTAAATTACGCGAAAAGTACTCAAATTTTCTAAAAATTGTACATGACCATATTTCAAAATTTATTTTCTAAATTTATCTTAACAAACAAATTTCGTTAAGGGGAAAATACGTATCTTTGATGTTTTAGTTGTTGAAGACTGCGAAAAATCTTTAACTTTTGCAATTTTCGAAAAATTAGGAATTTCAATGTCCATAAGACCCGTATCATTCTCTTAAACGTCCTTCATGGTATCCAACAACAAAATTTAATAAAAAACGATGGAACCATTGTTTTCAAAATCTTGAAAATGTCCCTGGGTTTTCATGTAAAGCACCCCCAAAATTAAAATATACGTTTCAAAATCAAGGAATCACGGCATCAGCCAGATCGATTGAGGAATATCAATATTCGAAAAAGCGGCTGAATGGTTTAGCCGCTACCGTTGTTCACAGGCGGACATCAGACAGACAGACGGATACGTTCGATTTTTTCGCTATCATGGACCCACAATACATGGATTCCGGCTACACTACGTGTTAGCCTTGCGTTTTTCTTTTAAATTTAGAAACTGGATTTATCCACTTTTTTGTTACTAGGGCTCGGTAATAAGAGTCTTTCGGTCGAAAATTTGCCGTTTTTTCGCGCAGCATTACATAACACTGTCTTCTTTGTACCGAGAAAGTAATCTCTACTTCGTAGCGAGAGTTTAAAACGTAGGCTAGATCAATCTTCTTGCCTTTTGTGGGTATTGTTATCTTCGAATTTTCGAGATTCATATAACTTGCCGAAAATTTAACTTGAACAGTTTTACACAAAACAATAATGTTTATTCCAGATGCATATTTACCAAGAGCTTCTTCATGGATTATATTACTATATTGGATGTGGTATTAAATGCTACAGAAGTTAGTATTAAGGAAATTGTGAATTAATTTTTTTTGGTTATTTAAGGTCGCATCAATATCTAGGTCATCAGTGACCAACAGTGCATTTAAAAGCACGGTAACTGTGAAGACTCGAACCCGCGATCATTCAGTCACAAATCGCTACAGCCCTACTGCATTAAGTATCTTCGCCAACAGAATCCGCGGATTTCTGAATTTTTCCAGAAAATATTTCTCATGAATCATTCAATAGAATTTTGACATTAATTTTCAATTTCATGTAGAAATTTTGGATGTTTAAAATATTAAACTATTGCATGCAAATAATACATATTATAATTATATTTATATTTATTAACAATTACCCAAAATGTTATTATCCTGATTTGTGTATTAATTTTTACTGCTGCCTGTAAATAAATTTAAAAACATAATATGAAATAAGTCGGATGAATGTGACAATAAAATATTCTTAATGAAGGGAAATTATGAGTCTGACTTATTAAACAGTCATTCCTAACACCCTCAATCTAGTCTACACAGTGACTCGTTTTGGGAACGTACTTTCTTAGTTCGTATGAACGCGTTGAGTTGATAATGGGTAGTTAATGTTTTAATTTGCGCGTATGCGTTTGCGTTATGTCAAAAATCCGCCCCTTCGGATCTTGAATCCTAGGATCTTTGGGTTGGAGACGCTGCAAAGACAATGGTAATGATGGCTCTGAGCCAACTCGGCAAGTCTGAGATTCAATCTCAGGACGTTTGGTTTAGCACGCTATGAGCATAACCACTACACCGAACGTTTGATTCGGCACGACCACGTTCCCGACGGAGTAGATGTTTTACTTGTGCAATTCTCGGACTTTCAGTGGCTTTTATAAAAATTGGACGAGTGCAAGTAAAGAATATCAAGAAAAAGGTTACTGGTGTGAGATAAACTTGTTTTCACGATTTCACTCGAAATTAAGTAGCACTACTCATATTTACACAAAATTGTAGACCACATTCTTTAAAGATCTAATTTTGAAGAAAGTATTTCACTCAGAAAAAAATCCTGATCTTCAATATTATAGTTGTAGGAAGACATACATATTTTACTTCCAAGTTTATACACGTAATCTCTACGAAAATATAAGTAATTTCAAAAGCAACTTTTAATGTAACATCAGTAGGTGGATTATAAACAAAAATTTTCAAAAAAATTAATTAAAAAATTTCAGAAAAATACCCTTACATATAACAAGTAATCAAGCGTAAAAATAATTATAAATGCAGCACGTCCCATTTTACGCACTTGTAATACCGTAGTTGCCATGTACAGCATGCAAGAACGCAACGTCTTTTCCCGAATGCGACAGCGGGTAAACAGGAGGTGCATTTGCACGAGCCTCCGTCGAATGGTGCACAGTTGTGGAAGCACCTCTTCCTGTTGAAGACCAGAATTACAACAAAAGTGACCCACCTCATCGCCTAACCTTGAGAGTTCGCAATTACAGCATGGTCTTAAGGTCCCTAGAAAGGAAAACATGGCAAGAGCATGCGCCATGCAGCCATTGTATATGGCAGCTTGCGCAGCCGGCATACCGTCGGACGCCACCGAAATTGGTCACTCATTACGCGGGGCGTGCGGAAAGAATAGAAGTCGAGTCATCAAACTCCGCGCGGACGGGAGGGGAGAACACGGCGCGACCGTAAGGAGGCGCGGCTGCGCGGAGGTCGCTAGCACGTGGACTTACGCGGGGAGCGAGGAGCGGCGTAGGCGGCTCTGCGACATGGGGGTCTGTGGCGTACGTTTCGTATTCTTTGGAAGGTCTTGAGCAGGGTGCGGTGTGCATGACGCATACATGCGTGTCACACAGCATCGCGCCCTAAAGGTTTGATAATCACAACAACAACAACAATAACAACAACCACAATAATAACAATAATAATAATAATAATAATAATCAACCTCTGGTAAATGACATAAAGAAAATGTGGTGCGACGTGGAAATGGTGACAATAATTTTAGGTGACAGGTGAAATTCATCAGTTCCTGTTTGAATCATTGGCTGAACTGCAACTGAAGTTGCATATGCATATATAAATTTGCGTATATAAATTCAGTTGCAGAAGATTGTCGTACTGGACACATAGACACTCGTAGCTTCGTGAGGAAGTTTCAGAACATTGATGGTGGAACGGAGGAGTTAATCTCGGGAGAAAATTCGGACATGTTCAAAAATACTCAGAAGAGGACCTCATCCGGGCGATTTAAAAACTTGAAGTTCTGGAAATGGAGTTGGGATTTGCGCACATAAACATGGTGAACCAACTGGTTCTGTATTAGACAGAGGGAACCAGGCTAGGTAGCGCTGACGCTGCTACTCATAAGCCCCTACATCGCGCACACGATCTTATATCCCACCTCAAGGACAAAGAAATTAACAGTAGAATGAGGGGTTCAATGATGAATCATGGTGCGTAAGGAATGCACACTACATCCATGCGTTACGCGGGATTCGAGCTCGCAGCCCGCTTGTCACGCTACTCAGGTGCATTTACCCCAAACACCTGCGCCACCCAGGTCGACAAGGAATGGAAGGAAGAAGATGGAAAGGTTACTGATGATGATACACGATTAATTGATTGATTAACTGATGTTCCCGGGCACGTCAACTGCTATGGTCATTACTCACGTTAGTGTAGTGAATGTTTATACCGGGACGTAGCAGTATTCCTCTCGTCGATGGATTGTGTGACCCCTTTTCGACGTACAGGCCGGTATGATTGATTGATTAGTGATTCCGGGAGCATCTACTGCTAAAACTATTAGACCTAAAGGCGTAGTGTATGTTTTATCGCGGTAGGTGGCGGCGATTTCCCTCACTGGATGGCGAGTTCCGGCACCGAACTACCTGTCGCTTGTGGGGTTTCCCCAACGAGGTTTCTAGCACCAGCAGGGCACCGTCCCAGCCGGGACAAATTCAAAGCTCCTGACTGGTCTCTTGGCATGTGTGGTTGTGCAGCGAATGTGACTGTGTGTGTAAGTAAAGGGTGAGGATAGGCCAAGGGAAAGGAAAGAAATCGCGCGCGATCTGTGGCCCGTTTGTTAGGATACTACCATTCGCCTGCTGTTGATCGGAGAAACCACAGATCAGAGCAACCCGCCACTAGAATTCTCCTCCAGACAGCGACTGAATTCGACCTAACTATGTAGCTAGTGTCGAAAATCCAGTCACCGTCGGAACTCGAACCCGAGGAACTTCCGTCAGAGACACTGCAGTGACATCAATTGATGCCCTGGGCCACCTAAGCATATCCTATACGTCAGCTTGCAAGGGGTTTCCCTATCCGACCCCCCCCCCCACCAACGAGGCACTGTTCCAGCCAGGACAAGCTCGCAGCTTCTATCTGGTATCGCGGCATGCGTGCAGGTGTCGGTCTAGTGCATGTAAGTGTGTGTAAGTGGAGAGGAGAGGACAAGGTAGAAGAAGGAAAGATCGCGCACGGTCCGTGACACGTATCTTAGTGTACTGCTCCGGCATCCGCGTGGTATTGATCGGAGGAATCGCGAAAAACTACCAAACAGAGCAACCGGCTGCTAATATGCTCCTCCAGGCAGAGGCCGGAGACGACCTAGCTGTGCAGCTAATGGCGAAATTCCGCCACGATCTGGACTCGAAGCCTAGGACCACCCGCGTGGCCACTGCAGATTCAGCGCCAATGCTGCCTCTGAACTTTACTCAGCCGGCGTAATACACGGTGGTTGGGAGAGATCCAGTATGTACACGCAAGCAAACATCCATGCCGGAGGCAGAATTCGAACACGCCACATTTCGAAAGAGTTAACCTTCGAGTTAATCTTTTCATGCATTTCTCCTAATCTCAACATTCTGAAGCAACATATATTTTTAATATTCATAACATCGATTTTATTATAACGTTAATATTTCATGCATTTATTACTAATGTTTATTAAATACCCCTGCTACGGAAGGGCTCAGCACGGCAAGACTTCACGGTGAGAGAAGCCATAGAAATAAGTTGGCTTGCCAGATTTTATTTTGTTTCGAAGACAATTTTTTACACTATCTTCTAGAGGATGACCTTTCTGACAACAACTCTCATGGCGTCAATGATCGCCAGAACGAATAACTTCAACGAATATGTGCGTGCGATCTCTTCTTTCCGAACGGTCTCCTTAACGCATTTGGTTGAGCATTCTTTAGACCTAAAATGTTTATGAAATCTGTTGATGACGCGAGTTGACTAGTTTGTGAATGCGACTGAGTCATTAAGGCTGGGTCTGTGACAGGCAGAAATTGTAGATAAAAACAAAAGACGTACAAATTTAAACTAGTAGTGCTGCAACAGCGTTGGCATTCTCGAACGCAGTATTTAGAACGGATATGTTAATTTATAACATTGGAAGTTGTATACTACGAATGCTTCAGTAAACTCTTGAAAAACTGTTTACCAAACAAAGAGCTGAATATGCAAAAAAATACATATCTTTGACTTTTGATAATTTAAAAGCTTTAATAAAAATGGTAATTCCGTCATTGAATTCAGAGTATTGTGCTCTATCATTACAACAGGTGTAAACAAATTACCTCCTCTAGTTCTCGAACTGTCTTGGGAAATCTCGATCAGCTATTACGGATCTCTTAATTCTCAATTTAAAATGTCGCGGACCACGAACATAATAGCTAGAAGAAAGATTACAGGAATGTGATTTTCCTTTCTACAAGTTTAATATTAAACGTTGCGTTAATTATTGTAAGTTACTAATTGTTGTAGTTTATTTTTTACTTTTTCTAAAAATTCGTGGAAATATAATGGTTCAATCATGGTACTATGGCATGCGTTTAAAATTATGGTACGTTTCCATGATTTTTCCAGTATTTTCTGGTAAAATTGAATCGAGACCGTTAACAAAGAAATAAAACAATACAATTTGAAATATATGCAATCAAGTGTATAACCTTTCAGCGCACCCGAGGTCGGGCACATTATCTTTGTGATCTATGTTACATATCATAGGAGAATTTCGAAATCAATCAATTCGCTTTGTAGGTAAGTTCTTGTTCTATTTTAATAGAACAGTTTTTAAGCAATTTTTTCTTAAAAATGCTATTGAGTGATCTCAGCGTATTTAAATAAAATCTTAATTTCCGCTGTCTACCAGTTACCGGCTTCTGTCCTAGACCACTCCTTAACGACCACACCTCCCGCGACTATGTAAAGACTTATTATGTATTATAGTTGTATACAAAGAAAGGGAAATATTTTCACTCAAAAGGTCTTGAGAGTTCAAGCATTTTTCAAAATTTAAAAATTTTAATGAAAATGGCGCTCATATCAAGTAAATCTGAATGGGTGAACACCAGAACGGTATAAGTGACATTTCATAAATTCTGAGAAAAAAGAGTGTATTTTAGGCTATATTACATTGACAATGTATTTTAGTGGTTTTAATGAACAACTGAAATGCCGTGGTTTTAATTATGAAATAATGCACCATGACTTTACAGTGATATTGACTTTAATAATCAGATTTCTTAGAATTTATGAAATGTCACTTATACCGTTCTAGTTTTCTCCCATTCATTTATGAATTACGCTCTTTTCATTGAAACTGTTTTTGAGAAAATCTTCATTAGGTATTTGTAAGGACTCGACTCAAAATTGCGAGAAAATGACTCTTAGTTTTAAAATCCATGGAAAAATTCCATAAAAGAAAAATCTTTATCTTCAATAATATTGCAAGGAACAATCCAAAAAGTGTAACTTTTTCAATTTTCGAAATTTGTTTTTTTTAATGAAAATCCGATGTTAAATAGTTGAAATAATCATGTACTATATGTAAGTCATGTTTACTTAGTTCGAGTAGTACTTTAGAAGAAAAAAATAGAGCCTTTTTGTGACAATTTTTGAAAATGCCCTTAGAACTTTATGTAAAATACCCCCAAAAATTGAAAGATCCGTTTGAAATTCGTACGGTCGTGATTTCGGTAAGATGGATGGATAAGGGAATATTTGTTTGGGAAAATAATGTGTATAGTTTAAGCACTAATGTTATTCACAGACGGACTGGCGGTCGGAAGGACGGACAAACGGACGGGATGGCTGGCTGGCTGACTGAGAGACGGAAGGATGGACACTAGGCAGACAGATGTTTTAACTAAACGCAACAAAATTTCAATATCAGGAACCGCTTCAAAATATGGATTGCAATATTCTTTTCGTCTCTTGCTTCTCAGTACCTCTTACACAACAACGCTCTCTCTTCACAAAGCTCTCTCATTGTCCACACATAAAGTTATTTTTTCTCTTTCGCAGGAATCTGTCCCAGAGCAAACGTGGTGATGAACAACTTCCAATAAGTATATTATTTATTTTCCTTTCACAATCAATGTTTTGATATTATGTTATATCTATTGTAGTAGGCTTTTCATATGAGAAACCTGTTCGCCAATACGCGAAATGTACTTTCTGTCGTTAGTACTGTTTATTCGAACGTTTATCTTAAAATATCTTAAATATTGATGTGATGTTATAACGAAGGTGATAATAATAATTAGTGATGTGATGAAATGACGAAGTGACGCCTATGTCCTATTTTTATACAATGGATTTGAAGGCATTCTTAATAAAAATATATTGGAAAAGTTTATTCAGTGATACGACCTATCGAGGAATTTCCTTTCTCTGAAATGTAGCCATTGGCGACAACCCGGCTGCACGTTCTCCTTGATACCCTTTTCCTCGTCGTTTCCGGTGCCCGTAGCTCGCCCCACGCCGCCGCGAGGTCTTCGGGACATTATTTATGCGTGCGCCTGAAGTTCCCCTCCCGAAGGTGAGCGGCCGCAGGCTGGATGCCGACAGGTTTTCTCCGAGCGTCCTGCTGTTATTTTGTCGAGCTGTCTTGTTTTTGAAGTGCGGCAAACTAAGTGATGCTTTCCATCGACAATTTCAGGCCCTGACCACGGAATAAGCTTCTGCTTCTTAACCTGGGCCGCGTATGCATGTTTAAATAAAGAGTGACTGGCTTGTTTACAGGTATCGAGTTTTGCGAAGCGCCTCTAAAACAGTGAAGGCCGTTTTTGACCACTTCGGTAACGTAATTTCCGTTGACCAGGAAAACGAGTTCATTAAAGTTGAGCAACGAAACGGAAATATTAAAGTCCCCCCATGAGGTCGGTCCAAAATAGAACTCGTAAGTAATTATCAACAAACGAAATTCAAAATTTGAGATCCTTAAATGTGATATTTTACCAGAATATTGCCATCTCCCTTTATATCTACTAACCAAATTGTTTTTTTCTAGCATTCGTTTCCAAGAGATCAGTGAGATTATCACATTATCTCCATAATATTCATAAAAATATCGAAAACGCCATTACATATACCTCTTCAAGTGATACGAAACGAATATTCATTTTGGGACGCCTTTAAATAGTATTACGTTTGAATAATTCCTAGCTTATTCTGAGGAGTAGAATACAACGCTCTTCTCAGCGTTTATCATTGTTATCCTCAGTTTAATAATTAGAGAATGCTTAATTTCTCGGTACTAGGTGTTTATTCAATTCATATTTCAAGTATCATTTAACCCTCCACTGCGCATTTTGTAAAAGTATTTCGGTTGGGCACTGCGGCCATTTAAAGACCCCAGCATCTTTAAGCTCATATCATCGAAGAAAATATCTGTACGAAAATAATGATAAAATTATTAATTGTATTTCATTTTCCCTATATTAAGGTAGTTAATATAAAAATCTCGTTTATTGCACGAAAAAATAATATATCTAAGCTAATAACGTATTAGTATAGTATAACTTAGTAGTATATGGATTTCTCATAAATTTTCAATCCAATTCTCATACAATTAGTTGGATATATTTGTCTTCATAAAATATTAACAGAAATAAATTGGACAAATCAATGAAGCCACACAAATATCTTATTTTTTATATTCCAAATATGACCAGCCCCACACAATAGTTTCTGAGTAGATGATGCTATTTTTCCTGCAATTGGCGCACAGTGAATTCATTATGTCTTCGCTTCGTGGACACAGATAACATAATTTCCTTTGGTTTTGAGACACCCCCGCGTACTTCAGTTGCGCTGTTATCTCATAATCGTAACTCGCATAAGTTCGCAACTCGCTCCTTGCACCCATCTGAAAGCATTTTCTAACAGTCTCGGTTCAATAAAATAAATAAATAAATATGTTGCCTGCCCAGCTAAAGAAGAAACTGTTTTTTTCTGGGTTCTTTCTACCGACATCCGGGATGATACCCTTATTACCAAAGCAGCATTACAAGCGATGTCTTTTGCATTGAAAAACACACCTTGGGTACAGCATTGCTTCCCTCCACCTTATTGCAGTCATGTACATAATCCATCATCATGTTCATTTCTTTATCGCTGTTCGATGACAAATATTCATCTCTGCTGCGAACAGAACTAGGTCTCTGTTCTTCATTATGACTCGCTTCCTCCAACATGAGTTGTATAATACAAGAAACTTCATAGACAGGAACGTGTTTTCCACCAGTAAATACGAAGCCCAACATTTTTTCTAATATGGAAAGAAATATCTCACAGAAAACTGACATGTTTCAAGACCGATATCGAAGAAAAATAAACTAAAAAAAGAAATGAAGGTACACAATACTACCAGAAACCTGTGATTTCAAATTGAAGCCTCCAACAACCAGGATACGTAGTTTTTCAAACAGAACGCAGTGATAAGATTTTGCAGTTACAGCAAAAGGCAATGAATATAGTTATGAGAAATAACTCTCAGTTACGCACTCAAAGTAACTTAACTGGGATATTCAAAGGCTTCAAGTGCCTGTCCAAAGAATTATTACGTTTCAGGCAAATTTATGGGTAGGGAGAAAAATTAACTTAAATTATGACACGTTCTGTGGCTCATTGACACTGAAAAAATTGTTACCCGCAAACGTCTGTGTCTGTCTGCCCGTCCGTGAACCCGCTCGTCCGTCCGCCGATTGTCCGCCCGTTCTTCCGCCCGTCCATAGTCTGATGTTCTGTCCGTCCGTCTGTTTGCCTGCCTACCTGTCCGTCACTTTCTTCTTCCTGTTCATACGTTCGTTTGTCTGTCTGTCCGTGTGTCTGCCCGGTCCTCAGTACGTCAGTCTGTCCCTTCGGCCGTTGTCAACACTAGTGCCTAGAACGTTCCGATTATTTTCCCCAAAATTGTTGCCTGCCAAAAATTCTCCGTTTTCCGGTGCACGATTACATAACTTTTTCTTCTTACGAAGTAAGTGTGAGAAAGTAAAATCTTTTCATTTTTTATATACGATGCGAATTTCGAATGACCTTTTATGGGTAAATTCATTCATAAATACCACCAATTCAGGAAGGGAAAAACCAAACAACGGCCGTACTCTCAAAGGAACAAAAAACAAATAGTAAGAATCATATGAATAGATTTTATTTATTATTCAAGGAAATCTTCGTATTCAAAAATTTGTTTATGGTATAAGTAGTGTCTCCAGAACACGACAACGTGTCTTAAGAGAGTATGCATTTAGAAACTATGCACAATGAATAAGGTGGGGATATTTTGTTTTCGCGAGACATGTCAACGCATAACGTATTCAATATTGATTTCCCATCATTTAAACTTATGTTTCCTTTTAGGTCAAAGTGTATAAAGCAAACCGAAAAGTATGTTAACTTTGATCTCTTTGAAATGCTTATTTTCATGTGCAGGGATATTTGGGCATACCTTTCTGAAATACTAAAATACACGCAACCGGATTTTCCTTCACTTCTTGCTATCTTATTTCAGACTAGGTGAAGGAGCATGCGTTGCCCGGTTATTTATTAATCACAATCATCTAGTGGACGGGAAAAGGAATGTTTTCTATGTATAGTGTTTCCCCGACTTACCCTGAACGCGTCCGCCCACGTCCACCTAGCATGCCGCGTCCTATATCATCTCCGCCCCGCCAGATATCAGTCGGCCCCGTCCAACCCGCCCAGGTCCATTCTGCTCTTGTCGCACGTATCCTCCCCAACTCCCTCTGAATCTCCTGCTCAGTGCAGTTCCGTACTTCCATGTTTTCTACGATCATCGGTATCACCACGGTTGTTGCAATGGGAACTGTAAACAGATGCATTGGTGTATACTCCCGGCAAACGTCTACTAACAATTTGAATCTTGAATTTCTCACGAAGCAGGAGGAGGAAGAGGAAGAGGAGATGGGGGCGGAGGAGGAGAGGAAGAGGAAAGGGTGGGAGGAAAGGGGAGGAGGGGGAGGAAAGGGAGGAATAGGAAGTGGAAGAAGGAGAGAGAGGGGGGGGAGAAGGGGGATGAGGGGGAGGAGGGAAGTGAGTAGAGGGGGAGAGAAAGCAGGAGGGGGAAGAGGATGACAGGGGGAAGAGGCAGGATAGGGGATGAGGGAGGAAGACGGAAGGGAAGAGGAGGGGGAGGAAAAGGAGGTAGGAGGGGGAGGAGGAAGGAGAGGAGGAGGGAGGAGGAGATGGAAAGGAGAGGGGAGGAGTAGAGGGCGGAGAAGATGAAGAGGAGGGGAGGCGAAGAGGAAGGAGGGGGTAAGGATGGAGAACTTGGGAGGTTTAAGAGAAAGTGGCAGGCTTAGTGGAGGCGGAGGTAGAGGGGACGAAAGGGGTGATGAGAAAGAAAGATAGTGGGTGAGAAGTGAGGAAATTGGAAGTGGAGTTGGAGATGGAGGTGGTGTTTCTCCCCGAACGTGTCATTCGTTTTCAATTGCACATGCAATTCCGCAGGTTCGACTTTAATCCCTTTTCTCTTCCTACTGACCGTAAACGCTATACTCTCGGCGATGCGAAATAGTGAACAGTTATCTTTGCAGATGATATAATATTCTTTGCAATAAAGGAACAGTAAATAGTACAAAATCATATATTTCAAATAAGTTTTGTAATAACTAATTAATAGTAAACGAAGGGGAAAATGTTTCAATGCAGTTTTCAATTTCAAAAAACAATTTATTGTATACTCTTTTTTAAAATGAACAATGATTTTTTTCCAATCCCATGTTGTTTAACACCAAACGGAAATAATTTTATTTTTATGAATCTGTGACACTGTACGACGCTCATGCAATTAAAATTAATAGTGGGTTTCTGGTTTTAATATTTGAACAGGATTTTTGACGGCTAAGTAGCTAGTTCGAATTCAGTCACTGTCTGGGATTGAATTTTAGTGGCCAGCTGCTCTGATCGGCATTTTTCCGTAGTTTCTCCGATCAACACCAGGCGAATGCCGAAGCAGCACCCCAACTAATGGGCCACGGACCGCGTGCGATTTTTCCTTTCATTCCTTTGTCCTATCTTCCCCCGTAACTTACACACACTTACACCTACACGCACTACCACACATGCCGAGAGATCAGTCGGAAGCTTACATCGTGTCCCGACTGGCGCGGTGGGAGATATCTGCTTGGGGTAAACCCCGGAAGCCAGCGTGTCGATGGAATTTGCCATTTTTTTAATTTTACTTATTTTCAGAATGTGATCCCAGAGATGCGAAACTTGATTGCCATAATATTGATGACATAAATGGAGAATAATGTATTCACCGGTTAAAAGATTACATGCAAATTATGATATCTCGTATCTGTAAAATTATATTAAAAACTCCATATTTCACATTAGGCAATTGTAGATCTGGCGGATAGGATACTTGCAGAGAACCTAAATAGGTCGCTCGTCACTGTGAGAAAAGATACTGCTGATTTCAGTTCTTGGCTGAATAAGACCATGCACCATGATACAAAAACTATTAAAGAATAGCTAATCGAGCATATACACTGATAGCATATACCTATACACTGAACGGAGCTTAGCACCTGCGATAAGAGTCGGTGTAACCAGAGTCCAGGCCTCGGATTCTCTGAGCGAATTCAGTTTGATTGATTGATTAGTGATTCCGGGGGCGTCACTGCTGAAATCATTAGTCCCGTAAGTTTTGTACATGTTCTTCCTCGGGTGGTAGAGGTGGTGGTGGCGGAGATCGTCCTTCGCTGGATGATGAGATCCAGCGCCGACCTGCCACCGGCGAGCGAGGCTTTCACCAGCCAAGTAAATTTACCCCTCACCAGCGGGACACTGCCCCAGCCGGGACCAGCCCTAAGCTCCAGACTCATCTCTAGGCATGTGTGGTAGTGTAGTGCATATAAGTATGTGTGTGAAAGTAGGTGTGAGGATAGAACGAGGTAAAGGAAGGTCCGTTTTTGACAGTACTGCTGCGGCATTCGCCTGGTATTGATCGGAGAAACCACGGAAAACTATCGATCTGAGCAGCCGACTGCTAGAATTCTCCTCCAGACAGAGTCTGAAATCGCCCTGGCAATGTAGCTTATGTCGAAAATTCTGTCACTGTCGGGCCTCGAAACTAGGTCATCTCGGTCAGAAGCACTGTAGTGACTCTGAACCACCTCTCCCGGTGAAGCGAATTCAGATATCTCCATTTCTTTTCATGCGTTCACGTTTGTTTGTTTGCTTTCCAGTAATGCTTTGGTATTTGCACTGTCTATTGTATTAATTTATTTTGATGATCCAAACCACACAGCCAACCAGATATAGCGGTAACTTTAAAGCCGGTACGACCGTGGTTACCAGTTTGAATTCAGCGTTAAACAAGATTCTTTCAATTGTGATCTGGCTGACGTGGAAAATAATGAAAACCACCTCGTGACATATTTTACATAGGAATAACCCATGAAAAATGAATTGCCAATTTCAAATCAGTTCTGAACCTAAAACAACTGTGATAATTTCAATAGTCGATTAAAAGACGATTTTTGTATGAATAGAAAGATTGTGAAGTTATTTCACATCGTTACATTTTTGTACGTTTGAGTAAAATTTTTGATAGTTTAAAAGGGGATCATCGTTTAAATTCTTACAATATTCGTTACGGAAAAGGAACTTGATAGGGAAGTAGATACAGCAAACCACATATCCTTGCACTAAAAGTCTAATCTCTCTCTACAGCTGATTGTGGGTCACAGGCTTCCTCATCACACAAAACTTCCTTGTTCTGGAGAATTTTGGTGCACTTTAATGCTTTAATTTCAATGTAACTAAGTAATTTAAACAGTTTATTAAATGCATATTCAACCTTGTTCTTCTATTAGATTCATCAGCATCTTGGTTTTATGGGCATCTCTGCCTTTTGTTTTACCCTTTCCTATATTTTTTTGTATTACTGAAAATCTTAGCTTCCATATAATATAAATATAAATTATCAATTCTCACCATGCAATGAAACGTAGTATTGATAAACAAAGTTCTAATGCTAAAATGACAGGAAATGCAAGAATTAATTGACGAAAAAAAAGATATATAAAAGAAACACGAATACGGAAAGAAGAATATAGCAGGAGATAAATAAGAGGCGAAAGAAAAGACGTTCTCCTGAAGAATTCTTAAATCACAAGAAAACTTATCGAATAAACATGATTCAATAAAAGTGATAAACAAAATCAGTAATTATGTTTGCAAAAGGTATCCATTAATAGCAACCAATAACACAAACACCACCACAACTAATATCACAATTATGTTACAATAGGCAATCAAAAGAATTCTCATTTCAACAAGTACACCAAAATAGATGTCTTTGCATTACTAATATGAAGTACAACAAAACTAGGGGTACTCAAACAGAATTTTCTCTCTAGCATTATTTCTAAATTAGCAATTTTCGAAAATTTAGAGAGTTCAACGAAAATGAGAGCGGTGCCAGTCATTTAAGAGTCCCTGATTCTATCCACGAAAAATATTTTTAAAACAGATTGGAGCAGTTTTGAGAAAATATTTTTTATAATTGGCATTAATTTCAATCAGAAATTACGAGAAAAATTTTCGTTTCTGCAAAAAATTGTACGTGACCTTTTTTAAATGTCAATTTTTTAGAACGGATTTTATTTAAGAAAAAAATCTCTATCTTCAATATTGTACTTTTGAAATTTTCACCCTTTGAAATTTTCCAAAATTCAGAGTTCGCCGAAATTGGGAGAAGCACCACCTTTTTACCGTTTATACCGTTCTTTGATACATCAGGAAAGAATAGGAAGAAAATTGAAGCCATTTTTAAGAAACGTTTGAAAATGTTTAGTCTTCATGTAAATACCCTCAAAAATTAAAATATCCGTTTCAAACTCAGACGACTTCTAGTTTTTTTTAAATTGATTCAGGTATATCAATTTTGGAGAAAATTGGCTCAACGGTTTTGGCGCTCGCATTGATCATAGACGGACGGACGGACGGACGGACGCACGGTTGGATTGACAGACGTCACTTTTTCGGTATCAATGTCCCACAAAACATGGATTCTGAGTACATGTGTTAAAGAAATCAATATGCTATACTCGAATATGATTTGTCCACTTTTTCGTTACCATAGTCTGACAATTAGTGTTTGTCTACTGCAAATTCGCAGTTTTCCAGCGCACGATTACAATATTTTCGCTTCTTACGAAGGAAGGGAGTAAGGTTCGCAGGCAGATCACTTGATGACCTGTTAGTCGCATTCATGCCAGTTTAGGAATTCAGGAACGTTTTGAGGCAAAAGCAAAAATAAAATTTTTGGCTACGGCGGAGACACCAGGCGCAATCGTAATGTAATGCAGAACTGGACCCTCAATATCTTGTACTTATGGTGAAACATGGTGAAGGTTCCGAGGTTGTCCTGGGTAGTGATAAGAATGGCCAAAATGTTGGTTGTCTCCAAGTAATAGATGGTGTGATGGAACATAATATATATATATATATATATATATATGTATATATATATATACATTTTAAAGAAAACGTCCTCTTAATGTACTAGAAATTGGTCTTTCAAATAACTTGTCGGAACACAGTCAGTTATCCCAAAAATAAAGCTTTTAATACTCTATCAATACTCGATTGTGGTTACTCTACAATATCAACAAAAAATCATACACTTCCTCAGATCCTTAATATTATCCCTATACATAACATGTGGCCTTTACTTGAATTAAAATGTGAAAATACAGTGTATTTAATAAACAAAAATTTAAATACTCTTTCTTAAAGGAATAAAGACTAACTGCCCCAGCGTCTACGGCAGAGTTGTTAAAATTCATGTCATGAGGACTGCAGGAAATGATCAAAGATAATGAAAACCCCTCATAATATTAAATATGTAATATTTTTGTTAAATATCAGTGTATGATGTCTTTTTGTGCGTTCTAAATCTGACGTATTGTCTTTTGTTTGTAAACAATATGAAGTTATTAATATTTTGAGTTTCTGATATAAAATGTTGGTTTTCTGTAGTCTTTATTCGATTTTCTACGTATTTCTCTAACTTCTTGTTCATATTCTAGTATAGATGTTTTTGCCAAATTTTCTTAGCAGTACGATCATTTTCTTCACCGCATTAATCTTATATTACACGTATATATTACGTTAATAATTCAATCAGTTTATTTGAAATTACACAAATTTGTTATTTTTTAGACAAACATACATAATGATCAAGAAATAAAGAGTAAATACTTTTTTATTTAAAATTGACAAAGGATACCTATATACACATGGTTGCAGCGGTTAATTATAATAGGTACCTTAAATTAGCAAACATTTCCCAAAAACTATTGATGTAGACTTCGCTATACTGACGGTGTAGAATTTAGACATATAACGTTTTTAGACTTATAACGTTTTGCAAGAACAAATTATATTCTTAAAATAACCCCGTGGACGAGGTGACCTGTACATGTTTTATAACATCACAAAATGTAAACGCTTAGAGATGTCTCATTCAGTAGTTACGCGCACTTTTACCGTTTCCCCTGTCCTCCACGCAGATGACAGAGGCGGTACACGTAACAACCATTTCAAGCTCTAATTGATCTGCAATACATAAATTTATATTTTTCTATGTATTTACGTAATGTACTTGATGTTTTCATGACGATTGTATTAGCCTTTTAATGATCCTTTCTTCCTGATTCTGAATAGAGATAATATCCGTAATAATCCGTGTTAGTGTCATCGCTTATTAATTGTACTATTTCGCAAGTATATACGGTGAAAAGTAAAAGTGACATAATATACAGTAACGTACGTTATATCGATTGACACGATTACTGTCAGTGTTAATCGATATAATAATGCTATAATGGTCGTCGCGCCTTCGCCTGGTCGACGAGAGCGGACACTAACCAAACTTTTAATGTTTTTGAAGCAATTTGTCTTCCATATACATTCCTGTGCAATGCAAATGAAGAATGGGCACCAACAATAACCAGCAAAAAATGCTGTTTACTCTTGGTTCGTAAACAATGCATGCGCGTTTTATGATGCTCTGTATTTGTCTTGTGAGGGAAACGCGTCAAATCTGTTAACTTCATTTTCTTTCAATGGAAAAAAATCTTCACTTACATGTAATGCATCAGAAGGAATGAAAAAGTGATATTTTCTCGATTTTGATTGGTTATGTATTGTATAATGCTTTTGTGCTGTTTTTACTAGTAACCCCGAAAATACTAGAGGTGACGATTCTGAAATTGTCTCGAAACCGTTTACCAAAAGGTGTTTGAATTGTCTGGATTAAACGTTCCCAAATATTCTGGACTTGAAAATCATCATAATTCACTATGCCGACGTCGCACAGCAGAATAAAATGTTTTCAATTGGCAAAATACACATTGTAGAATTATCGTCTGTTCATTTCCAACACGTGCGTAGGCTCGTTATCCTAAAGGAGAACACGACGCCCGACAGATTTCCTTCCTTTGTGCCCTTGACGGACTCACTCAACGCAACAGTTGGATTTGAAATCTGAATCTTAATAAATAAAGTGTACTTGTCTTGTGCTTCAACAAACACGTCTCATGAGACATATTCTATTCTTTTGTCACATTTTGATACAGGCATTCTCATTGTAGTACTCGTAGGGACTAAGATAAGAAGGTTTCATGCTCCCTCTTATGCCATACACTACTTCATTTTGGGTACAATAATGGTTCTACAATAAATTCAACACACCTTCAGACTTCATATAAAAATTATTTTGGGAACTATCTAGAGAATTCTACTATTTTCTTATAGCAAAGATATTAGATGCGAGTCCCATTTAACACTATTAACTGAAAACCCATAAATGCGAGTCACTTCTCGCGGTGAAATTACAGTGTGAGTCTTTGTCTCAAAAGTTTCTTCTCAACTTGCTCAACAAGAAAAGGAATTATCCACAATGTTCATTGGTTATCAAAATAAAATATTATAATAAAAAAATAATAATAAGAGTTAGTATGGTTAATTTAACGCAACAAATTGCTAAGTGTATCCAATTTGACTTAATTGATTGATAGGTTATTTCGTCTCGGTCGTTTCGGTCGCGTCAACTGCAGTGACCATTAGTTCTGTGAGTGCAAAGTATGCTTTTATAATGGGAGGTGGCAGTGTACTTTCTCCGCTGAATGGTGAGATCCGGCGCAGACGTTCACGTAGACTTGTTTGGCTTCCCCATCCAGGTATCTCTCACAGTTCGGACAGGCGCGAAACTTCCGTTTGGTCTCTCGACATGTGTGGTAGTTTAGTGCCTGTAGGTGTGTGTAAGAGGAGAGGGTAAGACAAGGAAGAGAAAGGAAAGATCGCGCGCGGTCCCTGTCCCGTTTGTTAGGATACTACTCCGGTTTCACATGGTGTTGATCGGAGAAACTACGGAAAACTGCCAAACAGAGCGGCTAGTATTCTCCTTGAGATAGTGGCTGAATACGACCGACTAGCTATGCATGTAACTAGTGTCGAAAATTCAGCTATAGTCAAGACTTGATCCCTAAGACCTCCTGGTCAGAGGCACAGTAGTGACATCAGATTATACCCTGTACCATCTCAGCCGTCCCAATTTTTACTTTATAGGCCTGAAATCGAAAGCCTTTGATCTTTCACCATGTAGTTGTGGAGTAGAGGGCATCAAACTCCTCCTCATACCCGTTTGAAGCATCATCCCATTCTTAATTATCATTACTTGCCCCGTGCATACACTACATCATCCACACAGTGTCAGGCGTAGGTAGTACCACTATGTTTACTTCGCCGGAAAAGGGGAAGGCGTAACGCGGCAATCATTCGCCCATGCCTAGCTCAATAATTGAGAAAAAATTATTTCTGGTGAATATATCTTAAATCCTTTTAAAATGTTATCCCGATTCTTAATATACCAAGAATGTCGAATGTTCCTACATAAAATAAAGAATAATTTAGTCGTCACTTGTCTCTGGCACTCCACAGAATACAGAAAGATGCACATCTATCCACAGATATCTCGGTTGGTAGTTTAATTTCCCATATTCATGTGGAATATGTGTGTGTGTGTTAGTTTGTGCTGTCAGATAAAAGATTATAAAATCTTCGCTGAAGAACATGAAGCCGTGGACTACTAAACAAACACTAAAGTTTTGGTGTCCAATAAAATTCTGTTTCCTGCTGTGAGTGTTTCCTCGTGCTTCGTATTTATTGACCACCAAGCTTTGAATGAATGTCTTTGAATAGCAGCAAAATGTCACTGTTTTCTCCAACAATTCAGCCTGCTGCCCGAGAAAAGTACGGCAAAACCAAACCGATGAAAAAATTCACGCTGAGTTCTGAAAATAATGGTTAATAACAGACATCAAGGGTTTGAGGAAACAATTGTCACTACTACTACCTCATACCATCTCGTATTGTTTCTAACGGTTACGCACTATTATATTACTAACTGAATCACTGCGAAAATTTCTTATACTTGAATTCGATTGCTTTTGTTTTCGATGTCGGCGACAGATAGTTTCACTTGACGATTGCCTCATTGACCGAAACCATGCAAATACGTCGGTTTCCAATATATCTTCGGCTGGAATTTAATTCTGAGTGCGTAGGTTTTAGCGCTCCTACGCATTCCGCCACCAGCGGCCTTGACGCATGAAAACGTATCATTCATTTTTTAATATTTAATAAAAATGGCACTTGTCCAACTTATTGTGCAAAACGTTTAAAAAATTCATTTCAGTTACTTTTGAGGAATCCTGACAAAGTTGCGAAAAAATGTCTCGAAGGATTGTGAAAATTAGGTTTTACGAGCCCTTACGATGATTGTTAAATATTTTAAAACATTCTGTAAATTGCCTGTCTCCTTTTTTAAACATTCAGATTTTTTCAGTACACCTCTTTGTTTTTTGACATACTAGTTTTTGAATAAATTATTTATTTTATAGAATTATTTTACGTCCATAATTATTTTATTAAAAACCTGTCAATGGTATGTTTCGAGACCTAGTGTCGCCTAATCTTCAGGTATATCTGCAATAATTTATTATGTAATTATTAATATATATTGCTAATTCTATAAAATTAATATTTGATAACAATATATTATTGTTGATAACAGTATACTGCATATTATAAGGATATTGATAATTGTGATGAATCTTAGTTAGGATCAATCTTACGAGGGCAACATAGATTTTGGTTAAATAATTAACATATTTTTAGCGTATATATGATACTATTCAGTATTGTTTTTAAATAATTACATAATTCTAACATGAATATTTAAATCAAATTTTCAAAATACAGGAAAGTAACAAACGAAACCTCTAGGCCTTATGAATCCGCCGCTGGTTATAGAGACTTATCTAGAGAAGAGAATGGGGTGAATTCCATCTTCTGTGCATGGAACTAAATTCCTTGGGTTCTATAGTTTATTTTCAAATGTTCAGAAAAAATTTCGAAGAATCTTGTGAAACCGAAAATATTGATGAATGTCCCGAACTGCAGGTGACGCATTGGAACGAAAACAATCTACCACGAACTCAGACAAAATTCACGATCGGCGTCCGCCTCAACTATAATCCGCCGTCGTAAGCCGCGTGCTGTTTGACTATAATATAGAAAACTATTTAAATAAAATATGAAACATCATATATTATAGGATGATGCAGTAGGGTTCAAACCAAACGGTCCGCCCCGCCCACTCTAGGCAACAGGCTTTTTAATTTGTGTTTACGTAAGTAAGCTTCACAAAAATAGTGCTTCAAGCTCTTTTTATAGTAAGCTACGTTTGACACCAATCCAACATTATATTATTCGACAAACACAAATTCGGAAGCACCTCCGATTTATATGTCTTTTTATTCACCGCCTGTTATTAATTGTTTCTTTTAATTATTACGAGAATATTTTTTCCATGAAGACCTAACTCTTCTATGCCTTGTTTGAATGTCGTCGCTACCCTGTTTAATTACGAAGTTACACTTCAATGCAAGAACATTTCAGCGATGTAATTATCATTCGAAATGCGTTTAAATACATTCCTCTTCTAAAGGATTCTATACGTCAAGAGTGTTTTCTTTATCTTCGTTTAGCATCAATAGTTAATACGCGAAATCATTAACATTTTAAAATATTAATTCTCATTTTAAATGCTCTTCCAACTAAAATACAAATTTTGGAAGCATTGTTTCTTAATGCAGATGCATTCTCTAAGTAGTGGGTACTACAACATTAATATTTTACGTTTTCTCAGAATTTAATTCTGAAATTCAACGAAACATATGATCATATACACTGTACTAACATTAAAAATAAAACGGAATTGGTTTAGACATATAAAAGAATAATAAGAAAAGAGTTTTCAGCAGTAATTGAAATATAATCTTTGAATGTGTTTTTATAAATTATATTTATTTACACTATTAGTAAATCAGTGAAAATCGCTACACGCGTATTAAAGGCATTAGTACGTTTTAAACATAGTAATATAAGGACAATTTAATTTATCTACGAGGAACATATGCAGTGTGCCTATACATATCTACATATTAACTTGGTTATATGTATGATTATCTGATCATGGACAATGTTTCGAGCGAAGTACGGATACCTGATATCGCTGAAGAACAGATGGAACGCCTGAGCTTGCCTTCCGATTAATCACAGAGCTTTGGTCATCGCATTAATTTGACGGAACCTAAAAAGGAATCTTCCATGCACCTCCTTTTATTTCCTAATTAACACAATCGAAAAAATGCTCTTCTCGTCAGAAGTATTAGAGAGAGAAGACAGGCACATGAACTCAGAGATATGACTTTTCACAAAAGACGTGGACACCAAACCATCAATCTCAATTAGCATAGTGATATTAAAATGACTGGACCGTAATGGAGATCACCATTAAATACCACATTATGTTGACTCTCACTTGTTTTAAAATCTCTAACATCACGAAACCAATAACGTCTAAGACAATGCTTCGAACTAAATGTAGTACGTCTCAAAATTCTGAAGTGTATTAACGTGTATTTTGACTAGTGGGGCTACAAGAGTACATACTTTTTCGCACTACTTTAACGGCACTGCAATGTTGTATTACTACAGAAAAGTGCAATAGTGTTTCCGAACAGCAAAACTGTTTTTCCCGCGCCGAGACTAGAATTCAAGTCTACGGACTTAACATGCTATGCGCTATCCCGCTATGCTATGCCGCCACTCGGTCATACTTATTTTTGTCGACGCTTAAAAAACCAAAGGGAAATTAAGAGTAGAGTTTCTAAAACCAATAACTTCCGTCCGGATATGGTGCATTACTGGCCATAGTTCTCAAAAAGGCGGGCCGGCAAAGATTTGGAGGGAATAATGGTTTCCAAATTATGTGGTATTCAAAGGCGTGGAGAAAATACTTCCGGAAGTAGTAGTAGATACAGTTCAGTTTATAATGCAAATGTAACTTACAGATGCTACTTAAATTTCACCCGAATAACTAACTGAAGTTCGAAAATTGAACAAAAAACCGTAAACAATCGAATTACCTCCCTCCTTAGTGCGTTGCCTCGAATATAAAATAAGGAAATCTGACAGTTTTATTTTTAAGGGGGTTACAAGTATTTTCGAATACTTCTGCGATTAATGAATAGAAAATTGAAAATTGTTTCCTTAGAGAGATGATCACTTTATACTATCGGTTCTAGAAAGACTAGTAGATATGTGCGTTGTACTAATGAGCAACTCGTTAGAAAATCAAACTCATTACGGAGGTTGGGACAATGGAACACGCTAAGCATCAGTGAGTGGTCATTTGTGAGGTTGACTTGCGCTTCTGATTGTCTGAAAACGTCACATTTCCACAAATAATTATACTGGTGGTGCCACAGTAACACATGCTTTCTCTCATGACTTGTAAAGTCTACGCAATCGCTTCTAACAATAAGAAGCAAAAATGTATCCTTCGTGTTTGATTTCGAATTAAGGTTCCAGAGTCAATACACCAGTCATCCCACCACCTGCCCCACCAGCTACACAGCTTAGCCCACCCTGCATGACGCTTAACAAGAGTTGCACATTCGCATTTGAATTTTTTTTTTAATTCAGATATTTTCATTCATATTATTACAAGATCTAGTTTTAAAGAAAATACTTCATTAAGGGAAAAATCTCTCTCATCAAACATTGTAGTTTTACAATGTACAATTTTTTAAAGAAAAACTGTAGTATTAACTTAATTCCTGCTTGATGATAATGCTTAAAGTTTATAAAAATACATTCTCAAAAGCGGCTCCAAATGTTTCCTTATTTTCTCTTGGAGACAGCTAGGGACGCTTAGATATGTCTTAACTCATATTTTCGGCCAATTCTGTATTTTCGTAAATTACAATGAAAGAATTCACATTACGAATCTACAATTTTCACATAAGGTTTCCTCATTAATCAAATCTGTTCTTTAAAATTAGATCATGAAGTAATTTAAATAAAAAGCTCTCAGTCTTTACTTTCTCGCCTTCCTACGTAAGTATATAGTAAAGAGAAAGTATTGGAATGGTGCGGCGGAAATCGGCAATTTGTTGACAGAAACTCGTTTTGTGGGGTCCTAGTATCAAAAAAGCAGATAAATATTGCTCCTATATGAAGTAAATGACTTCATCTGACACCTTATGTAGTCAAAATCCACGTTTTGTGGGTCCGAAAACGTCTGCCTTTCCATCCGTCGTTCTGTGTGGTCAATAGCGCCACATAAACCGTTCAGATAATTTTCTTCAAAATTGATATTCTCAAATCTGTTTGGAAAAACTAGAGGCCAAAAGAGTTTAAAACGGATAATCTCTTTTCGGGGAAACTTTATATGAAACTACGGCAATGTGAAAGTTTACTAAAAAATGAATTCAAATGTTTTGATCAATCTTCGATCTGATGTAGCGTTGTGGTGTCGTGATGAAATATATCAAATGACAGGATATCAAAACATGTGTACATTTATTTCAAATTGATGTACAAGGATTGAATGGTTTGAAGCACAGAGCATATATAGTTTCATTCCCTTGGTGCAAATGTACAAGGTGTTGTCGCAAGGACGAACGATCTTTCGCTTGAAAAAGGCTGGCGTCTTTGCTGTCTTTTCAAAAATGACCGAAACCCAACGCGTTCCAGCTCTCGATCGCCTTCCGTGGCCAGTCACGTGATGCCACCAGGCCAGCTACGTCACGCTAGTCATAAAGCTCACGTTGAAAGGGTACAGAGGAAGAAAAGACTGTCCTTCCGCCTTTCAGAGGAAGTCAAGAGGTTGGCCTTTATATCAAAAGGACCGTTCCACTCCCCCCGCTGTTGGTACTTGCTTTAGTGGACATGGCCTCATGCTAATGCTTCCTGGTTGGAGCGAGACCGTCTCCCATTGAAAGGATGAGAGCCATTGCCTGCTACATTACAGCGTAAAGGACACTTAAAAGAATAGCGTAGGTGTCATTTTCACTAAGATCCAGGATTATTCGAAAATTGCAATAGTTCAAAATTTTTTTCAGCGTCTTCTTACAATTACAATATTTGAAGAGAGAGATTTTTTCCTGAATGCAATATGTAGCTCAAAGATAGATTTTGAAATCAGATCATGTTTTCGGAAATACGTGAAGTTTTCGCGTACTTCTGCTTGAAATATAGGCAATTTTCAAACAATTATTTTCTGAAAACAGATCCAAATATTTCTTTAATTATCTTTTTCGGGTAGAGAATTCGAAGCTTTTCGCAGATACCATTGACGGGGAACGTACTGTATTTACGAAAATTGCAAAAAATTGTAAAAGTACATAATTGATAATAAGAGTTTTTCCTGCATTAAGTGTTTCCTGCATTGTTTGTAAAAATTAGTTCTATAAATAAAGTAATGTACAATTTTTTGAAGAAACGAATAGTTTTAATGAATTTTTGGCTTGATGTCAAACCAATTTACAAAAAAAATTAAAATATATCTAAAAATGTTTTCTCAATATTTTCGTCGGGTTTTATTCCATCAAACTCTTTGTATTTTCGAAAATGGCAAACAAAAATTAACACTGCAAAACTACGACATTGATGGTAGAGATTATTTGGAAAATGAAATTTGTTCTTTTCAACTAAATCTTGAAATAATGAAAATGAACGTCTCTGAATTTTTAGAAATTGCGAATGCACACGCTGTTTCAAAAATAGAACAGTTGAATTCAAGGATTTTTTCGCATCTCAAATATTCTTTTCCGAATTTTGTGTTTTCAATGGACAAAGACCCCCTAAATGAACCATATAAGCAATTTGTTTCATTCCTGATTGCCATATGTCGATTTACCCGTGATCGCAAAAGCATGGTACCCTCTTGGCCGGGTTGTATACATGAATTGAGTCGGTTCGAATATTTACCTACAATCGTGATTAGCTGATATATGCCGGGGGTTAAGCAAGAGGGAGATGACGGTGGGCCAACGCTACGCGCACAAAATTACGTTGGGCTCAAATGGGTAAAAACGTTAGGTAAAGTTGAGCCCACCAGCAAGGTTGGTGGTCTTCGGATATTGTGAATGGCATGATGACTCTATGAATCTGAGTTCAAATTTCAGTGCAAAGAAAAACGTTTGCTGGTCGGAAACACTTGTTCGGGTTAATGTAGTATAAGAATATTGCGTAGCCCTTACAAATAATGGGAGAACGTATGTGCTCATGTAGCACCACATTTTCCTCCCATCCACAATTACTTGAAAATATTACCTCGTTATCAACTAGAAAATTAATTGAATATACGATAGGTCAATATAAATTAATGCTACAAAATAATCAAAGTTTCTATTTAAAATATTATGAATATAATTATTTATTAAAACCCCTAACACGGCTTTACCTCTTGCTCTATTCCTTGGCGAATCCGTGACGTAACCAATAGCTTTTTCCCGTTATTTTGGTATTTCAGCGGTTAGTCCAGTCGAATGGTAGAAAATAAAGGAACGTTTTGGTATAGATATAAAATGTGGTTCCTATACTTTTGAGCCTTTTGAATCGCTGAACACGAATATCAGGCTTGCCAACAAAACTTGTGCCCAAAACAGGCTTTTTAAGCATAAAACATGTAAAAATCACGCCTTTTTTCAGTTTTTCAAAATAATACAAATGCTCTCAGGTGCTTTTTTGAAATTGGGATCGAGGATTAGCTTCACCAGGTCATAGCTCACCCAGCCTCAGCAAGGTTTAAATTACATATAAGATGTATCTCACCTCTAAATAATAACAGTATGCCAAAAGAAAATCGTCCCGAAAATCGTCAAGAACAAACAGATCCGAAGAAAATAATCTTTATCGTATACTGTGTGTTACCTACTAAATGTTACTAGTTATTAAAAATAACTGCTAAAACGTCGAGTATATTCCTTTCACAGAAAATCTCACTCTGAATAATGCAATATTAAATAGAAAACATTGTGAATTTCGTTTCTGAAAAATATTTTCAACGAAGCCCATGCTCTCATTATTTCAAAATATCAGTGTTACCAACTATGAGGATGGAAGAAGAAATTTAGTAACGCATTTTAGTTAAAAGAAATGCATGTTTTAGATGGCAAGATTTAAACAAATTATTTATATTCAACATAGAGAATGTTCAATGAAGTGTATATTTTATCACGTGTGGAAAGAATTCGCATCTGAAGCGGACACCTTATCTCAGAGATAAGGCATGACGATAGTTTATTTTTCCAGGAGTTGGTAATATCTGATCTCTATCAATTAATATAACATACACTCGTACATATTTGACTTAAATCAGATTGTCATTATCAAAAAAATAATCAAAAAGACAATGATATCCAATAAAGTATACGTGCAAAGTTCAACTTTTACATGTTCTTCTAAAACCAAATTAAAAGAAACAATGAAATGAGGAAACCTGTCACAGAAATATGTTCTAAATGTTTTAATTACAACTAAATAAAGAACTTTATAAACATTTGAGAAGGAAAACTATTTAATAAATAAATGCATCAAAATATTTTGTTGCATTATTCCATGTGTCGAAAGAATTATTTCGAACACATGCTAATGAATTACAAGTAGAGCAAAGCGGAAGAAAGAAAATAAAGCTTAGCCACTAGTACAACATACTCTACGTGATACTAGTTTTCAAATATTAGTAGATCCACCATATCAGACTGACACTTGCATGATTTTCAGAATGTATTTTCGCGTTCATTTCTTTTTGAATTGCTTTACTTACTTCTCGTGCTTGCAATAAAAACTCTCTTCAATCACCATTTAAGCTTCGATATTTACCTTTTCCCGACATGTGTTCCCTTAAGTACATTGCAGATGCATATGTTTTGTGTGTTTTTCTTATCAAAAATGAAGCAGTACAGTCAGATCAGAGGTAAATACGCCTCCTACAGCCTTGTTACATACATCATTCCGTTGTCCATTGGTACCTTTGCCCCTCCTTTCTGATAAGTGATCTTTCGATACCTTACATCATGTTTGAACATCATTGATACAGATACGTGTCCTAGAAGCTCACCATACGACTCTAGAAGCATTCAGGACACTTTTAAAACACACGTTCACTTCCGCATTGTATACGTACAATCGTGCAATTCGATTATACAGATGTAGTATAGTATTGTAATACAGTGGAATAGCGCGTATATATATTGCGAGTGATCTGATGACATCACAATGTGTTGTTGGATATAATGTTCTTTTTTGAAATTACGTATTGAGTGAATACATAAGCAACTAAGAAAAAAGTTTATACACATGTGATTGCTTTCCTATTATACGAGTTACAAGCAGATATGCATTTCTGTCAGGTATGTTATGGTTATTTCAAATATATATATATATATATATATATATATATATATATATATATATATATAATAAAATGTGGCTATAGATGATTATATTTTATGTGAGCCTGTCATTCTAAAAATTTCAACACTAAGAAAAACACGAACATCTAGCACCGATGTAAATTTTATTTCTTTACAATTAACACATACAATAGTGTCGCATCCACAGGCATTAGTGACATTCCTACTGGCCTAGAGTAAAATAAGCTAAATGTCAAATATCGCGGTTTTGTTATTTTTTGCGATGCGCCACTCATCGATTCTCCGTTGCCGTGGATCACAAGGAACAATTAGTGAGGTCGCACATCGAGTCTATGCCACGAATGCACGTTGCCGTTCCGAGCACTGTTGGCGGAGCGTCAGGAGGTTCATAACAGTCAACACCTGCCATTTCGCAGAAGAAACATAGTAAATTGGAAGTGGCAACAATCCAAATTCGCAAGAACCAGTTTGCAATGTATCGCGGGCATATTTATCTGTTTGCCGAGAGAAAACACAAATCCCCACCCCCTATAAAATGAGAATGATACGTGCTTGTGATTGGTGGAAACCGTTTGAGCCGAGGCGAGCCCCCCACTCTGTGTACACTTACCTTGTCGCCGTCCTGCGGCTGCACGTCGGTCCACCGGCTGGCCTGCAGGCGCCCACCGCGGTAGCAAAGGCATGTCGTGTACGGAATCATCATGAGGGCAGGTCGCACGTCGAAGAAGCGAAGCGGCGACCACCGGGTGCTACCTGCCGCCCGCCAGCCGACGGGCGAATGTCTGCCTGC
>BOPP01000004.1:12304394-12388879 GCA_017312745.1 Gryllus bimaculatus | reverse complement strand
CGGCGCGAGTTCCCGATGGGCGCGGGCGCGGGGCGGCCGCCGTCTGCGGGGAGAGCGGGGACGCGGGCGCGTTCGCCGAACCGTGGTCTGTAATCCACGCGTGAACGACGCAACCCTGATAAAACCAGCAGATAGCCCGCGTGTATCTGGCCAATGTAAATCACACGCTGATATTAAACGACTTAACTAGCACAGTCATTATCGTTGATCACACCGTTCTTTTGCCTGCGACCCGCATTTTCCGGCAGAGAAAGATCTCACTCGCGGTTCGTGTGCTGTTGCCACTCTGTCAAGTTTTATTTATTTTTTACAATTTCCTAACTCGCTTTATTATCAGTTATGATTTCTGAAATGCACTTCGGGACATAGTACGTAATTCACATTTAATGACATCGATTCCCCCGAAAGATCTGTTTCGGAGACTGTCGCGTTTCTTAAAAGTTGTTGACCTTTTCCTTTACAGTCGTAAGAAATGGTAGTTTGGACGGAGGCAGAGCGTTGCCTTTTAAATCCAAAAGTAGAGCGCGCTAGATGCCGTAAAACGAACGATATTTCGTGGTCTCATTTGGATTTCGTTTTAATACCCATAGCAGGCACTGGCAACGCTATCTGCAATAATCACTGCATTCTTTGGTCGGGAACGTAATAGATTATGAGAAGCTATGAGGTATAAGTATGGGCCAGGAGATACCGGTATGAAACACATTTCACACATTGTTTAATTTATCTGCTTTACAGTAACATTAATAAGGAAAATAAGTATTCTATTAAAATTATTATAATGGATTACATGCGAATTACAAAGAAACAAATTGCTAGTAAAATTATATTTAACATGAATATTGTATGTAATATTAATGTTTCGTTCCAATGTCGTTAGTCCAACTTTTGTTTCTCATGAAAAAGAAGAAATTCAAGGAATTAAAATATTCAACAGCAATTTTATCATTTAAAAAATACCATCATATCAGGAACATGTTTCTAATTTTGAAATTATTTCGCGTATACTAATAAATGAAATGTTGTTTTATTGAATTGGCTTATAAATTCTATGAACTGCGCTGAAGGATCTACAAATCAGTTTTCTCTGGATGTGTGATCTTTCCGCTGTGGAAATGACACCTAAAATTGAATATCATCTTTTTGCTCTCCAACTCAGCAATGGACTCATCATATAATCAATTTTCTGTTCCACATAGGGTGCGATGATTTTCTTTAAATCAAATTAGACCCATTTTAGACAAGTCACACTTCTGTGCTTATTCCTGAATGTTTGGGTACAATATAACAGGTGTAATTGTCGTTCAGGTGTAATAGTCGTACATCGTACAATAGTTGTATCAGTCGTTTACGCACTAGCTGTCAAATTAAACGTTGCAACATATGTGTTGTATGTTCATGTGTTCTAGGAAGTAATACGTGGTGCAATTATTCTATGTAATCTAAAAAGACTACCACATACTATTTTCAATCGAATCAAATCTTGAGGCTTAGCATTAGGAAGATGTTGCATTGTCTCTCTCTTCTATTAAAACTGCTACAAACAAAACACTTTCCTCATATAACAAATTGGTCCAAGCCTCTTGTATCCTAAACTAATAATTGTTATTATAAACCCAAAACATAACTTTAAATATTTTAAAATTTATTACATCAACTCATTCACTGTAGGCAAAACGGGAGTTTGGAACGAGAATTTTCAGAACATTAAAAACTTTCCTTTTGTCAATTATTTTAAGGAGCAATTAAAAACTCAATTAATTTTCAAAGCGTATAACTATCACGTTTGGTATATTACCAAACAATTTACATAACTCAAGCTTACTCTAAATTGATTGTAATATTTTTAATTAAAATAATTGTTAAAACTTTAGGAATTGTTAAAACTTAGTTCTAGGTGTTTAAAAATGCAAAATATTTTACTATTACTTTCATGTTTATTTCCATTATTACTGTATTGCTTATTTTCTATCATTTTTCCAGGTTACAATAAAACCTGTCTTAAACTCTCACTCATCTTTCGGGCACAAAATGGCCGTTAATGGAGGCGGGCCCTTAATCTCCGTAATAAGTGTAGGTCAGGTCTTACAGTGCCAATTGCTGTAAAATTAAGAAAATAACCATGTTTTCGAAAAATTCATTTTAACTACATTAAACAACAAAATGTAATTTAAAAACAAACTACATTTCATGTATCAGATACAAGCAACGCTGTTGCATATATTTTATTCATTTTTTTAATGCCTTACAGAGTTGTTGGTTTAGACAAGTTTACATATTTTAAGATGCATATGTTTCAAAACTGTACAAAAATGTGTTCTTTATTTTTTTACAATTTTAATGAACTTGTGTCCTACCGCTCTTAATCATGTCATTATTTTTTCTACTTGAAACTTTTCTCCATTTCTAGGATCATATGCCTTGTCTCAGCATATTTTAAACACCCTTGACCTCCTGAAACGAACCAAGCCAACCGAACTCCCAAGCAACCCGCCTTCAAAATGCAATTTGGTGCGCAGGGCTGTCCAATGAAATAGTTTACGATTGATCATCAGATCGGTTTTGAGCCTGCGGTGGTCGATAGATCAGCTTCGGGGTTCACCGGCCGTCAGAAGTCTCCACAGAGAAAAGAAGGGACTAGTGTATCTCACGAGGAAGCTCCGGTATAAGAGAAGCGAACGCGTTGTTATTTCATAGAGACATTTATTTAAATAATGCTTTTCCTTTGAACAAACATTAAACCCTTGCCAATATGCAATCAACATACGTTCAGGTATGGATGCGTATTAATGGGCATGCTAATCACAAAAATTATGGTTGGTTGCTATTTGTTGATGTATAATAGAAACGATCTGGTTAAGTTGCATGTTGTAATCTTTCTGAACTATGGTTACACATCCTGAAATGATATGATCTATGTTTTCCGTGAACATAGTATATCGGTGGCATTTATCAGACTCGACATTATTATTATTATTATTATTATTATTATTATTATTATTATTATTATTATTATTATTATTATGTGTTTCGCGATTTGGCCATTATTGTGCCGCGCGATATGCGCATCTCAATCATGATTATCGGGGTAGGTGCGCGTTACGATTTTATTGGGAGGATCAGCATTTAATGATGATTCCATTTATACACCTCAAGGTTGTAAACCCTGGGGGATGGGTTAAAATAATGATGATGAAATAGATACACTCACAAACATAGACACTCATTATTATTATTATTATTATTATTATTATTATTATTATTATTATTACAGATCACATTTTAACTTGTTTATTTAAGTAAATAAAAGTTATTTACAGACATGCATCTCTGTTTCTATGAACATGAGATATACGTTTCAACTGCCATAATCAACATTGGTTCAACCATCAATATTCAGAACCTTTCTCTCGATGTGTCTGGTATGACAATCTTCTGCAGCTGGATATATAACGCCTTCGGACGCAGTTCAGCCAGTGATTCATGCAGGAACTGTAGACCTACACATATGGCACCTACAAATATTGGCACAATCGTCACTATTTCCGCGTTTTCTTTATCTCATTTGCGAGAGGTTGATATTATTATTATTATTATTATTATTATTATTATTATTATTATTATTATTATTATTATTATTTAAGTGATGGAGAGGTATTATCTGATTAATTGATTCCCATTTGATGGGACAGAACTCACTTTAAGACATTTACTGAATGGTAGCTTTGTCTCGGAGTGTACTACCATTTCCAGTTAAATTGCTCTATTCCACGTACTTCTTATTCCAAAATTTTGAATTTAAGTGGCTACTATCAGAAACGCACATTCAGACTTTGAAACGTATTACATAAAATTAGTCTGATTATATGAACCCTTTCAATATTTATGCATCCAAATTATTTTATTAACACTTCTGGTGAATCCAATTTTCAATGAATGTAACTTTATAAAAGGACTTTCTTCAGCTCTGACTATTGTAAACATTGTAACACAGCATTTTATATTAAACCTTTTGATTAAATTGATCCAATTTTAATTATTATATTTTCCTAATTACGTAGCATTTACTGCTTGCTTGATCAATAAAATTGTTTCGCTCTTTCACAATTGTACCCTTGTTTGGACTTAATGAAAGCAATAAATAAAGATACACTACAAGTGAACCCGGCAATGCTTCGCTATTGCAGTGTATTGAACTTCACACGCAACTGGTCACGTGACTGTTAATCACGTGTTACGCTACGCTCTTCATAAAATATAATAGACGGGAGACTATTTCGCGAGTATGGGTTAGTTCTATGTTCTGGTTTGGACATGGCTTCAAGTATCCTATTGTTAAAACGTTATTTATTAATTCGCTATGACACTGTCTTGGCTAAATTTGATTTACTTGTTCGACATAACGTTCAAGTAATAATTCTGGCCGATATTTGACAATTGCAGGAGCAGAATATGCATCGAAGACGCGCTTGATACTTGAATGTACGGCGGGATGTGCAGAGCTTTTGTTCAGGAGCACTTGAGTCATAAAAAAATAAATCATAATGAACAACGCTCCCATTGTGAGTCTATGTGCGACAGACGTACGCATATTCCCATTGTACTGTGCCTATAACATTTGTGTAAGTACAAGCAATAAGTTGACAAAGCTTTATCACATTCGAATAAACGGTACAGCAGAGTATCAAATACAAACAAACATTGATTTGTATATATTAGATAAAAACAAAACAATTACCATAAAAATATGTTTGCCAAGCATTTTTTCATATTTATCAATGTGTAATGAAGTATTGGTCTTGTTAAAATTTTCGTCATCTTTGCGATCCCTACCTATCAGCCTGAAATGCTAAGTATTCTGTTTGGAGTAATTGGAAACTGAGTGTTTCTTACTGGCACACTTAGATTTTAGTATTAAATAATGTAATTAAGTAAATGTAAGTATTAAATAAATGTAATTATAAAATAATGCACACGGTAATAAATCCTACACTGATCAAATTTCATATCTACTCGTAGTTTTATGTTTACTTAATGCATTTTAATGTGCCAGTCCTTAGATCAATTTGAATTTATCAGATAAACGTCAATACGAAATGTCACTATGAAACTCTTAAATAGTTGTTACAAATAAATGAAAAATTGTTAATAACGGGTTAATTGAGGCGGAACACACCAGTTAAATGACGAAATTTAATACTTTAAAAATTAAATATTCAAATGTTGATGTATAAACCTATAACGCTTCAAAAACCAAAATGTGTTGGCTCTCGCTTCTTCAATTTCTTAATTCACTACAGTTCATTTTTGAAATTTCCATTAACATCTTTCACAATACGATATTCTCTATCCTATCTACCATGGAACGTAGATAAATTGTTTTGTTCCGATTTGCTCAAATTATAAATGTGAATATATAAAAATCATATATTATGTAAAATTAAGTAACTGTAACAATCACACACACACACACACCTTAAAGAAAGATTTTCCGGGGAGTATGGGAACCTTGCGCAGAAACGACAGGTCACGAGAGCAATCCGCAGTGTGGTCGATGCTCGCAGGCCGCTAATATAAAGTGTTTTCATTGAAGATGCAACATTGTTCCCCTATTTTTTATTCGCGGTTTTATGTTTGAGGCCCAATATTATTGTAACAATGCCCTTCATTAAATACAAATATCAACGACATATATATTTCCAGATCTTACTTGCCAATTTTTCCAGTCGGAAATTATTTCTAACTTGAAAAAATGTTCCATCGACAGTGTCGTGTACAATACTCTTTGACACATGATTATTCTTATTCTCTCTGGAAAAAAAAATTATGGTATTCCAATTTTCACATATTAAAATTTTTTCCAGTGGGAAGATTTTATCTGTAATAGAATTATTCTCTTTTCTAAAGTTCAGTACGACAAATAATTATTGAATGTGGAAGTATTCAATTATTTACTTTATCTCGAACATGTTTTTGCAGACACATGGCTAATCAACATTCGGTCGGTAAGAGTAGAATTCACCGCAATTAAAAAATCATTGTTATAAAATTTACATTTTTTAGGTTGTATATGTGTTTATAAACCATAATCATCAATCACATCTCCTCAAGGATTGAGCATTATTTTGCGTACTTATCAAATATATAATTTACTTATCAAATTACTATTGATAGATTACTTACCAAATTATCACACGAAATGAGATTTTCATGTAATTAAAAGTATTGTATATCCACTAGTTAGAAGACCAGAGAAAGGGAATATATGTGGCGCAAAAAATAATAACGGCAGATCCCAAACAAAGTTAATTTTGAGAAAAATTACTTTTTCTGTTTTATTGTACTTTCACTTATACTCCATACAATATTTTTGAAGGTGGAATTTGAGGATTTTGCCATATTCCAATCCTATTTAATATTTTAGCATATGATAGGTATTGGCAGGAGTTTAGCGTCATACTTCAATCTCAAAATGCGAGGTGGGTTGGGATCTGCCGTTATTATCCTGAGCGCCTCATATTAAAATTCAAAAAGCAAGATAGTGATTTTTAAATTAAATTTTCCTCTTTATAATTATAGTTTCAGTTTTAATATCACTTCACAATTTTCATTATTATAATAAAGATTTTGTTTTTGACTAATTACTACGATATTGAAAACTAGTAGTGTTATAAAAAGTGATTCTATTTCCCACTGTAGTTTTTGGGCTTTTGGAAAAAAATATGGAGTTTAAAGAGAACGCCCTACGCCATTTGTAAGCGTCTAATGCTGGGAAGATGAAATTGAAAAAAAATTGGAGCAGTTTTTAGAGAAATATATACATTGCCTTTTTTTTCAAGAAAAAAATACGCGAAAAAAACCTGCTTTTAAGATCAGAGTTTTCGAAAAAATATCTATCATAATGTACTCTTCATCATTTGTAATATCACATTTTACTTTAGTAAAGTTAATTTTTCGCAATTTTTGAAAGTACAGAGAATTCGCCGAATGTAGGACCGACGCCATATTTGTAAGATCAATACGATACAAAATTAAGGAAAAAAATTGGAGCCGATTTTAAGAAAATATCGTAAACCGGAGTAGGACTTTGTGCCACCGCGCCTTTTAGAAAACTATTGCTTTAAACTACGTTGAGCTATCTACACCAGACGTTGGTGGATAAATAATGAACCTGACGAGTGGTGCTATCGATTACACTTTTTAGGAAGTGCGTTCTCATCAGTTCCCTCTTTTTTCAATTCTTAATTTTGCATCAATTGACGTTGTACTCATGTAAACAGCATTCTTCATTAATCTAGTGCTGTAGTATATACTCTCTGGCTTCCTTTTTTTTGTATTTGAGAGAGAAATAAATTGATGGAAAATGAAGGGGTGTTTTTGTGCCAGTCGTTCTTGAATATTCAACGCAATATGTTATACACTTTTCATTAAATTAGATAAATTATAAATTTATATTCTTGTAAAAACAGAAAATTGTATGACTAATAATTAATTCAGTGATGATTACCCCTGTAATAGCACTCGGAATTCATTATTTTCCCAATACATAACAGGGGAATTTGCAATGGTGCAGTACGAAGGAGAGGTGTTTCCTGGACAGGTAATTGCCATTGAAAGCGGCACGGTTCAATGTCTTGCAGAAATCAAAGGAGTTTTGGAAATGCGCGCAGAATAGGGATGAAATTTTATGCAAATATGAAGACATAATAAAGACAATTGAAAATCACGAGTTAAAATAAAAAGATCTGATTTTCACGAACAAATTTTATTAAAAACTTCGTCTTCAATATTGTAGTTGCAGGAAACATTGAAAAAATTTGAACTTTTGCAATTTTCAAAAATTCAGAATTCGAAGACAATGACATTATCTATTCTTGTCACTTCCTTTGTGCTCCCCGAGGATAAATTTAATAAAAAATTGGAGGCTTTTGAGAAACATTTGAAAATGCTCTTGCGGCTTAATTTGCCCCCACATAAAAATATCCATTTGAATCTACGATCGAGGAATATCAATTTTGAAGAATATCCTCTGAACGGGTTAGGTTCTCGCTGACGGAGAAACAGACGTTTTGCCGTCCACAATTTGTTGGATATCAAAGACCCACAAAACGTGGATTCTAACTACACAATATGTTGGGGCAACTAATTTACTACATACAAGAACACAATATTACATACCCAATTTTTGATACAATTTGAGTTTTTCTGTTGAATATTAATCAATTTATGTTGCAACATTGCAACGAAAGTACGTAATATGACGAGAAATTAATAATGCGTTACCATCTCCATCATACCTCCCTTGCCTCCACACTTTACCACCTCCACTTCCACCCAATCACCACCATTACCTTCATTATACCCTTCACCACCTTATTCTAGTTTTTTCACTTTGTGTGTTTAAAGATTTTTATTGAGTGACTCAGCTATAATTTAAGTTATAATCCGATGTATCTGTTCCTGCATAACTCTGGAACCTAATTTTATACGAATGATATTGAGAACCCGAGAAAAAAATCATTGGAGGCCCGCGATTCCAAATGTTGCCACCAACTTGCTTTTTGGTACAAAATGTGGGCTATTTAAATATGGGCAATCCGCAATGTGTTAAGGTATTAAGAGCCGTGTTCGGACAGGAGTATGACCTGGGAAGGGCCGGTTGAGGCGGGATGAGGCGGGACGGGAGGAACGAGGGAAGGGGGGGGGGAGTTTGGAAGCGAGTAGGAAGGGGTTGGGGCTGAGTGTGGCGCGCACTGTGAGGGCGATGTTAGACAAAGAAGGGTGTTGGAGTTGCATTTTTTAAATTTACTTCCACTTTACCCTGAAGATATAATTAATTCCTTCTCCTGTCTAACAGATAATTGTGGTAAATAAATATCTGAACAAAGACGGGTTACTTCAGCTAGTTTGAGAATAAAATAACAAATAATAAATTATGTTTGGAATGACAAACCATGTCTGCACGAGCAATTTGCCCGTCTAGGAAGCCCGGAGATCCTAAGAGTATGGACAACTTCTCCTGACTTCTCTCTCATTTCCGCTCCAAATCCAGTACATGCGCAAGGTGAATCGGTGTGAGGCGAGAAAAGTGGCTTCTTACGTCCTTACGAAAAGATGTTTGCCAGACTTGGTTCATTAACCAACCACGATTTATAATATGTTAATATTCTTTACTACATATTTATTTGTTTAACGTAAAAAAGTAGTTTAAAACAGTGTGACGTACTACGGGGAGAATTGCAATCTGTACACGGTTTCTTGAGCTCGGGAATCTTTTGCCATAACTCATATACGTCACATTAAACTGAATTATGAATACAGATAGGAAAGAGCGTATTTGTAAAGAATTGATATGAATGTATATTCTCCGGTGTAATAAAATCTATTTTCAAAGGCAAGTCAACTGCAGATGTAGTATATTATCCCCTTTTTTCCGTCCTGATGGAATCAATACTACTTTTACATTACATTATAATTAATTCTAATTATTTGAATATCTATATTCCCTACAGAATCAAAAATCGTGAAGAATATTTACGTTCAGAATCAAAAAAAGGTCCATTTCAGCATTCTCTCAAAGAATCATGGAAAATGGATGAAAAAACTAATCGAGATGGGAGTCATTGGCCCAGAAGTTGAGGTACAATACTTGTTACAGGCTTCTTTAATCTTTTAGAATTATATAGTCCTATTTTTAAAGGGTAACTAATACAGCTGTAACTATTATTATAAGCCGCACTCTTATTACTATTAGATATGGCGCGACAGCCCCCGAACGGGCCAGGGCCTATCAGCAGCGTTCCGGTCCCGCGGCCATGGGCTAAGGGGGTACCTGTGGTTAAGCACGAAGACTTCCCCACGCAGTATTCTGGTCTTCTCAAACTGAGAAGTGAGCTTTCTGATTGTCACACAACGACATATACTGGGACACTACAAGGTAATACTATAATCTTGCCCGACCGGATATCAAACCCGGGATCGCTTCATGGAAAGCAAGCAGTCTAAAAAATGAGCTAAATGGCAAGAAAATTATCTATACTACTATCAGTTAAATAGATATTAGTGTTTTCTGTTTATTTCCTTTTTAAATTCTGCCTTTATAAACATACTTGTAAAGTGGCAGGAATATTTTTGATTGAGAAATTCTTTCCTTGTTTTCGTTTTCTCTTACATTTTATTGAATCATTCAGTTATTTGTTGTGTAAAGCAATAACGTGAAATAAATTAACACGTTTCAAGAAATTAACAAATCTCGCTTACGGGTGGACTTTTCACGGCCAAGAATCTTTCTTAAAACTCCTAAACTTAACGTAGAAAGTTAAAGCAATTATTAAATTCTGAAGTTTACAGATTACGTAATGAAGGTACTTTTTTTTCAAAATGTTTAATTTTACTCTCAGTTGACAATTTGAATTCTGACTAATATAATATTTCATTTTAATTGATCATTACTTTGTTTTCATGGAGTAAATATGAATTAAAGGGCTTTATTTGGGTACTAATAGTCCACTGACTTCTCCAAAAGATCGGGCGTAGTATCGGGCAAAGTATCTAGTGGCGTACCGCTACTTTGGAGCAACCTGTACCATCCTTATTTCTAAATCTCGCATCACTTGCTCTGGTCGCAGGGCCTGCTAACTCTAGTATTCTAGTTACTTTGCCCACGTTCTAGTCATACCTAATTTATTTGAAATAATATTTTATTGTATTTTTGAAGCCATTTTTTAATATTTGAAGCCAAGTGTGTCAAAAACATGAGACAAGAGAGCACTTTTCGAAAAGTTTCTACTTTCGCTAGCGATTAGCTCAAAAGCTATTGCGAATAGCGAAAAAGAAATGCAGACAATTATTCTTACAGACAATTTTGTCCGTTTTCTTTCGCAATAAAATAACTCAAGGATATACCGTTTTAAATATATAGTAAAACTTGCCTTAAGCTTACTCTGGATTACACGAAAACTTATGTTCCGCAAAACATATTACAGCTTAGTGGCTTTAGAGTTGAAAAACAAGTTTCGTTTCCTGCATCAAACGGAAACGGTCAAACGCGGAAACAGATATCGAAAGAAGCATTTAAATGGAAATTATTTAACTCTTCCGCGTGAATCGTTTATAAGAATTGAAAAATATGTTTTCCAAAATTAGAATTTGCTATGAGTAAAATTATTTATGGTGAAGAAAATGAGAATGATCAATAGAACTCACTTCATGAATAAAGAGGATTTTAGTAACTGTGATGTTGAAGACCAAATAAACGTAGAGAAAGATGTGAAAACAAAACTGGACACAATGGCTTCTAATGACTGCGTTACGGACTTACTAGAAAACTGGAAAGAAGAGGAAAAGTAGAATCAGCAGAAAGAAGAAAATGATGCATCAGGGGAAGAAAATTAATGGACCGCCGCATGAGAAGATGCCTTTTGGTACAATCTTCACGCTTGTACTGTACTAGCAACCCAACTAAAACACCAAACATCTAAAACTCTAATGTCTTAAACATCAGGCTTTTATCTAAATTCTAGAGAATCAGGATAATGAAACCAAGTAATAACAGTGTATAAACGGCAAACAAGTAATGAAATGCGATCTTCGATCTCGGTTATTTCCTCGCAACGTGACGAAGGAAAATGTGCAAGAATGTGAATCTATAATTTTTCCTTTCTCGAGAGGAAGCGCAAAAGGCTATCTGCTATCATTTTCATTTCTAGTGTCACCGCTGGTATTCGTTGCGTTAACGGATATAATATCAAACACTAGTTATTCTACAGATTTGCAGCATTTTAATGTTCCTGAATGATTAAATACTGTTTTTTCTGCGAAATAAGTCGAAATATGTTTGTGCTTTATAGACAGTTATCATGTTAAAAATATTCAATCGGCATCGCATTATCATGTTAAAATGTTAGGTTAAAGCATGATTTATGGGGATATATTCCAGAATAAAAGGAATACTAATATGAAAAAATGCATTTTTTCTTTTGTTTCTTACAAAATGATTCTATTTCTAGAAAATAAAAAATATGAGAAATATGTTTCCACTGATTGCATAAAAATAATATAAAACACGCACGCGCCTAAAGAACAACTCTGTATCAATTTTCGCGCTTTACACTCTTCTTTAACAAATGCATATTTTGGGAACCAATATTTCTAAACTCCAAATTGACATTGTTTAACAAATCCGTGTTTGGCGCAATAATCTAATTTGGAGATCAGATTTTCACCCAGGTGCACAATTACTTTTGGTATAGTTTGTTTTAAAGAATAAGCAACGCTTTGAATTCAAATTTACTTTTTGGTGTACGTATGCGTTATAAAGTTGAATAACATTACCAACAACACAGACAAGTTAAACAGAAATTAAATTTTGTTATTCTAAAGCAATGCAATGCGACTACGATCAGGAAGCTCATTATGATCAAGGAGGGAAATGAAGCAGCAAAAATGCTACTGAACAAAATTATACAAAATATTTTTCCAAAAATAGCACGTACACTGCTCGAGTACATCAAATTAATTACTCTCATATAACACTGCAATAAATTAAATATTTTAACAAAAAGTCTTCAGGAATACGGTAATAACGTAGAATATATTTATCCGCTGAGGTGGCTTAGGGCATCAACTGAGCTTTTCGCAACCGGCAGCTGTTCCTCAAATGCTGGCGACCAAGCGCCCGCACCGAGTGTTTGCGCTCTCTCCAGTGTGCCCGCTGCCACCACAGGCATGCCTTTACTTGGGGCCAACTTTGTCTACACGAACCCGTCTGGGCGTGTCTGAATGAACGCATCTACGGATTCTTTGCGGGAGGGAGCTATTTGGAAGAGTTTATTAACACTCCAAGGACGGTAATTGAAATTATTGGTATTTCTACTGTGGAAAAAAATGTTAATTTTTTTTCTAATAAAGGAGCCCATTGATACCCATAACATTTACGTCACACTAGTCCTTTGCGCTACTATTTTAATTAGGAAGCTGAGGGACAAAGACAAATGATATATCACCTTTTATATCTAATATTGAAACGTTTTTATAATTATTACAAAGTTAACACAATTTAAATTGAAATGATAAGAGTTCTGAAAAAATATGTCACTGGAATAATCTTAGACTATTTCACGTGTTGACTTGAGTGTCGCACTTGACGCAAATTTCTACGTTGTACTTAGCTTTTACTAAGCTAGAACAGCCTTCACAAGCACAATGATGACGTTCTTTATTTTCTACTTTACATAAAAATGGCCATGCCAATTCTATCTAATTACCGCTGACATTACAGTGCTCCTTGGTGCTTGGGAGGATGCTCCACCCGGTCATTTTATGGGAGATTTGCATCGTGTTAGGTAACTATGAAAATAAGTTTCGTAACAGATTAACCAGTATTTTTGTATAGATTCCAAGCGTCGTTGATCGCGATATCGAGTATCCAAGTAAATAATTCCTATTATAATTATTTACTTCGTATATTACCCTGTAAATGCTGATATCCTCATACATACAGTATGTGCTGCCCTTACTTTTATTGTATGTTTTGATAATATTTGTTTGATGCTCATTTATAATTTTCTTTTCGTCTGAAAAGAAAGCATCTTTTAACTGACTTAATTTTCATCACTCCTTACCACGTAGAAGATACTCATTGTTGTCGAACCTCTTACGTAGAAAAATTCCATCGTTTTTTCAATAATGCATTCAAAGGTTCCCAGTCTTCTTTTAATGTCTTTATTACAAATAAGAGAAAAATATTGTAATATTATGTTTGGGCGAATTGTACCTGCTCCATTATAACCCCTTTCTTTTAGGTTCTTTAGAAATTTGAAATTGGTAAACAAATTGCCTAAAGCAATGTGATGAAGTAATCCTTCTTTTCATCCGGCAAATTGTGTAGGAATGTTATAGCGGGGCAGTTGACTCCAAACATTTCATAATATATTTTAATTCTACTAGTTTGAATTTTATCCAGATAAGCTTTAAAATATCTTCCACTTAATCCGCACTGTTTTGATCAGTCACTTCAGCTGCTTCAGGAGGAGCAATGAAGATGTCTAGTACTCTCAAATCATTTTCTTCTTTCTCCCCGTGACTTGCATCCAACATTTGTAAAACGTCGTCAGTAAGACCGCCTTCAAAACATCACCCATACAAATTAGAAAATAACTTTTAATCCAACAAATAGTTTTTAATACGGAAAAACAACAATTGCTATGTAAAACTTTGAAATTAGAGAAAAATATATTTTTTCCAATATTAATTCATAGTTCATTATAAATTCTCTATTTTAAACAATATCACAATGAATTAGCGTAAACAAAACAATATTTGTACACAAAATTCTTCTTATCACATTTCAGTATGCAATGCACAGCGTAGTCAATTTTCAAATGAGGCTGATGGTGACAAAACTCTCTTACGAATGAGATAGAACAAACGAACTGATTCTCGGAACCTCACTGAGGCCAGACACAACTTTGTGACGGCCAAACAATGCCTGCCTGAGCAGTTGGAGCTGACAATTTCAGAAGTGGTGGCTGTGACGTTTTCATTACGCTTGTCTTTGAAGGGTTAATAGTACACATACAAAATCAACATTGTCCTCTCGACGAATTCTTGCGGCTATCTTTCATGGGCTCCTCTAGAATACGCGTTGATTTACGTAATGTAATTTCCTCATTCATTATTTTATTTCTAAAAAATCATTCACTCAAAGAACATTTTAAATCAAAGTGATTAAGTGAAAAGCCATTAATTATTTATTTTCTAAAATATATGCTCAGATCTATTTTTTTATGAGCTTTGCATTTACTTTTATTGTGTAATATTAACTTCATGCCTCTTTTCCAGGTTTTCCACTCCATTGTAATTTCCTAATTTCGTTTATTGGTTTCAATGTTGTTGTCTCAGTAGTATTACGTTGTTACTACGAACGTAAAAGCGGAAAGAGTAGTTCCGTGAGTTCGAAAGGCTTCTGGATTTCCAGAACGCGTTGAAAGCCCTCCGAGAGAGCAGCATCCGACGGCTGGTCGCCTCTCTCCTGGTGGCTAGAAGTTGGCTTCCGAAATTCACAATAGTAGCGGGCGCAGCAAGCGAGCTCTCCTTTTGTTTGGAGTGGTAGCAGTAGATCTGGGGGTGAGTTACTATAATTTGTTAGCAATGCAGAAAAATCAAATCTTAAGCTCGCTTACCGATGCAAATAAGTTTTTCATAAATCGTAAACGAAACTGTCTACTTTTCAATTGTTGGTAATCTTAAATAATTCAATTTTATTATTTATTTTGTTTGTTTTATTTTTTAAACTTTTAATCATCTTTCAACTATTTATAGATAAAATGTTGGGAAGGTACTCAAGAAAACTTGCACAGATCGCCTCGTACGCCACATATAGTTTTTACTGCTTTTTTACTAAATAAATAAAAGTGCTTTCCAGATCTTACTTCGGGCTCTCGTCAGTTAAAACCCCGAGCGGCGGTTGGCTGTAACACGGTTACTGCAGAGGTCTAGATATAGTGTGCTGATGCTACGAGAAAGAATTTTCGGTATCCCAGCCAGCACATTGCATCTGAACTTGCGCACAGCAAATTCATCAAACGCCAAACAATTTTCGAGGGAATGCGAGCAAACAGAAAACAGTATCGCAAAAACAGTTTTTTGAGTCCACGACTGTACCGGTTGAACTCACTCAATGTATCACGGCAGTGGAAAGAGAAAGAGGGCGACGCCAGGGTCACGAGCAGGGTCGAAGCCCCAAGAACAGTTTCGCGCATTTTGCAGGGAAATTATACATTCATTTTTTTCTTCAGCTCTGTGTTTAGTGAGAATGTTTTGAGCCTTCGAGATGTGAGAGAGAGCACGTAGATGGTCCGTATGTTTTTTATAGCTTCTAGAAATCGAAAATGGTACGTAATCGCCAAAAAGTTACTTACATACTCACTTTCGCCGAAACCGTGATGTATGACACTCAGATGAAGAGAAAAATATAAAAATGTTTGTGCAAGAGCTCAGTCATAATGCAGAAACACTATTATTTTCCCCCAAAAAAGTTAACAAATTCTTTACTCATCACTGTACCGCGTTTGTCCGCAACTAGGAACTATGGTATCAGCGGTGTGATTCACATTAATTGCTCCTAGGCCGCGCCAGTCCGCGACCTCCACAGCGCACTCTTATCGCTGAGGTCACGGAGCATTTGTCGTTGCACAGCACAAATGGACGCATGTGCCATATCTGAGTACTGCGACACGCACCACATATTTGGTGAATGCCATAGCAACGCCAGTGCTGCAGGTCGGAAGTATACTCAGAGATAGCCGAATCGGCGGCACCCCACAGGCAGCAATTTCTCAATCTCGACGCTTGAACGCGCGCTACGGGGAGCGTAACCTCACGCCACAGAATTGACACTGGCCGTCAAGGAACATGAGCATACGACCACCGGCCGACGCGCTTGAGGTTGTCGCACGTGCACACACGTACAACGACAGACATTTGATCGTTTGAAGGGGAACATGGCGGCCCGTGCCCTCACGTGTTGTCATATGTGTAGGGCATAGGCGTGCGCAGACGGGGGCGGAAGCGTGCCCCCTGACCATTTTCAAAGGGGTCCCAGTGCCGCATAGGATAAAAAGTTTATTTCTCTAAATATTTTGAATCCCTGATTTTCTCTCTCTGTACCTGCCAATTAGGGATGTTTTACAATTGCATTTATTTTAGTTCTCCTTCGAAGAAGCTGAGGCCATTCGCGACCGCTATTGTTTTATGAATAAATAACGCAACATTTTAAAAATTATAAAAAAACAGAATTATTATTCACAATGACTTGCCCACAATCATTTAATTTTTTTGTCAAAACCAGTAAGTTAGGGAATTTGTTTTACGACACTTGGGGAAGAGACACTCAAGTTCTCTAAAACTTGTCGATACTTCAACATAAAACCATTCGTAATTGTTAATAGTATTTTTTAAATTATAATTGAATTCTCTTTTTAATATATTTTAGTTAATTACAACTAAATTGTCATAAATATCAATAATTTCAATGAAGGAGGAAGCCCAGAAAAGTAACCCTCCCTATTGTTTTAAGCTGCGTACGCCTATGGCGAACATTTTGAATAATATTTTTAATATTCTGTTAAATGTATATGGTTTGATGTACATGAATGTCACATGCTATGCATATTCTGAGTTGTTATCCTTTGTGTGCATGACTTTCGCGCAATCAGTCGTCCCGGTCGGGCTCCGTGTTTGCGACCTTGCAGAAGGCCGGGGCCCGTGACCGGAGGTAAAGACAGCAGCAAAAGAAAAGGCAAGCATTTTGTTGCAGCGTAACCAGGGATAAAAACGCTTCTAATTGCGAATGCTTTAATATTTTCAAGCGCCGTAAGTTAATGGAATGTGGTAATGGCGAATGTCAACAACTTGCGAATTATGTTTACCTGAGTGCTTGGAAACTATCACAAATATTGTGTAATTATGCTGGTTATTGGTGGAGGTATGCGAACGTGTCTGCTGCTCCGCACTGTCTGAGACTTTATAGTTGTGAATTACCAGTAACATATAGTATTGTGTTTTGACTAGCATGTAGTGTTTTTTTGTCTATTGAACTTCACCTACCTACAATTCTATGTACTAACTACTGTTTTAAGAAAATAATTTTGCGTCCATAATGAGTGAATAGTCGGAATGTCCATGGAAAACAATATACACCTAGGATGGATGCCATAATGGATTTGTTCCCTGCAACCCAAGCGGAACTACAAGACCAGCTCCTTCTTCAACAGCAACATCACCAGGAACAACACATTCTGTATCAGATGTCGCATGGAACAGTGTTGACAATGCGAATGCAAATCTTTGCTTTTCAAATACAACCGCCAGAAATCGATGTAACGAATTCAGAACCCAACGAAACAACCTACAATGCGAACAAGCGTAGTCATTTAGTAGAATACGTTGAATAATTGAGATATGTAGAGAGTAAATATTTTGTTAGTAATTATCGAGAATAACATTACGAAAACGGTCATTTGGATCAAATCTAGTCAACTGCATCAACTCCTTTTGAGGTTTTAACTTAATTGTTCAATTATGAAAGAAGCTCTAATTGCTTTTCAAATCTTGTGATAATTTCTTATGAAATTATGTGACTATCTTTCTTTCCAATAACAGTTATTAGTAACAAAATTAGATCAATATGTTTGATGTCTACGAGCACGTCACTCTTTTGAGATCCTCAAAAATTCGAAATCGGAATGAGAAATACAGCCAATTAATGGCTGGACTGAAGTGAAGTCCAAAGAGTAAACAAATATCTTTTTAAATTTCATCATCCAATATTTAAGAATTACATAACAACTGTAAACTTCATACGCTTCTCCACTTTCTAAGTGCGAAACCAAAGCCCTTTCCATTTCGAGTATCGTTTTCAGCTAGCCTTGTCGGTGAATTTTAAGTACTCGATGGATAATGGATATTATTTTTAAGAGGGACCGGGCTACTTTTATCCCGAGATAAAGAAATGCAATTAACAGTCACATTGGCTCTTTAACGCTTTGAAGGTTTCCCGTGGAAAATCCAGTGAGATGGGCCTCCGTTATTTCTTTGCAACTTACATACAATGATTTCACACTTCTAGATCTGATTTTAGCCAGAATTAGGCAAAACGGATTTATAAATAAGAACTAACAGTTATTATTTTTTGTTACATAAAAAGTACGTGCATAATAAATAAAAATATTAGTTATCATTTGAAAACAGTAACTAAATTCTTTTAACAAAATTATAATTAGTTATTCAGCGTAAGTCATAACGCTGGATTAGTTACAAACCAATTAATTACTAATAACACATAGTTGTTAATTGCAGCTGCGCGAATAACTCACGTTCCTTTGATGCATTTATCATAATTGAGAGAGACTGTGCTACTTTTATCTGGAAATAAGGAAATGCAATTAACAGCCACTTAGTCTCTTTAACGTTTTGAAGGTTTCCCGTGGAAAATCCAGTGAGGAAGGAGAAACGCCCCTGCCTTTAAATCCCTCGAGCCGTGCTTCACATTGCAGCGTTCGCATTGCAGCATTTCAGGGTTTCCCAGCTGTAATCCAGCCCACCTGATTGCATTCACCAGCGGACAGCGGGTGGCTTCCCGTGAGCAGGTGGCACACACGGATTGAATGCGGGCGGCGCGTGCGGTAGACTTTCAATATATTTCCCTCTTTCTCAGAAGGACCATTTTTCCCGCACGTGGCATAACTCCCTGCCCTATTTTAGATATGTAGTAATCATGATCAGACACGCGTGTTGACTGCATCATAAGTTACGAGTGACAAGTATATTTATTGTCATCTACGCCAAACCACTAAATACAGGACGTAGGAGTCAATTGTACACAACATTTCTGAATGTGTTCGTTGCGTGTACTTCAAATATAAACATTTGAAAGAAATAGAGTTGGAATTCTAAAACTTTTTGCTCGAATTCTTAAAGTTACTTTCGATAACGTGTATTTTTTTATTTACTTCCATGTCATTAGTATAATCTGCATATTATAAAATTTCAATTCTTCACTGATATGTGCTTACTCGCGTTATTCGAATACTATTCTAGATTTTGGTTACAAATTAGCCTTCAATATATATTCTCAGTCATTGCTTTGGAGGTATATTACTGATTACTTTTACCTTATGCTTATGACATACAATCAAATTATCCTCGTAAAATCAAAACATTATTGAATCTTAAATTTTTTTAAATGTGAAATTTTAATTAGATGCTCTTTTTCTGTTTGTTTTGGGTTTATTTTGTTTCTTTATGTTTCTTTTTTTAATGGTACATTTAAAAATCGATTCATTGTCAAGTAAATGTTATCATATTTTATGTGAAGTTCAGTACTTTTTTGAGAAACAAGTGAAACGTTAATTCTATCTGGTTCTGTACGACAAGTAGAAAGAGAAATATAGATATGATTGTGTAGGTTATAGGTTCGCACACGGTGTAATCCAGAATTACAATAAAATCCAGCAATAAAAAAATTGTCTGATTAGTTGCACAGACTTAATTCAATGTAACTAACGGACGGACAGATGGACGGACGGACAGACGGAAGGGCAGACTGACGGACAAACGGACGGATAGACTGACGGACAGACGGACGGACAGACGGACGGACAGATCAAAGGACGGAAAGAAGGTTCGAGGTAACGACGGACTGGCATTTTGAGAAATCCAATTTTTCGGTATCAAGGACACACAGCGTGAACTTACTTCACTGCGTATTGGAAAAAGTAAGGAACAGGTTTAGGGAAAAGGAAAAAATGTTTAGCCGGCCTGGATTGCCGAGGACGCTAAGGATGAAAAGCCGTAGCTGCCCCCGTAGCTGCCCCGTAGCTGCCGCGTGCCTAAAGCCTAAACGGTCGCAGGTTCGAATCCCGCCCGGGGTATGGATGATTGTGGGTCTGTACACCGTTACCCTCGTGTTACTTAGAGATCGTTACATGACTTTGCAGTACAAAAGCGAACCTTAGCAAATAAAAAATACTTGTGGGTTATCAGGGGCATACAATTCTTTTGGCGAAAAATAGGCATTTTTCCGTACGAGAAAACAACTTTTTGATAAGAGAAAGTTTTAAAAAATCAAATTAGATATTAGACAATCGTGCTTATCCGAAAATGTCTCGACATCGATTGTTTGGTGTACGGTACCTCTTAACTTCCTTTACACTACGTATATGATAAAGTAAAAAGTAATGAGTCAAAAGAGAATTACCTCCACTCCTGAAGAAGGAAAGTCCTGTGCTTATGTTTTGTGACAACAAATGTAGAGGAGTTCTTTGCGAACCATTAAAATTAACTGTTCAAAAGCGGTCACAGATAATTGGTTGCTGTCCGCTGATCTAAAGGTTTTATGATCGCTGACCTACTAGATCGAGTTGAGAATATTCATTTTGGCGAAAATTCTGTGTACTATTTAGGCGCTAGTATTGTCCACAGATAGGCTGACAGACGTTTTGAATAAAACGACGTATGCGGTATCAAAAGTTCGGCTGAGGTAGCTCAGATGCAGCGTTGTTATCTGTGCAGTACTGCCGGCCGGGAGGTCCTAGCGTTCGAATTCCGACAGAGGTGAATTTGTCCACACTATCGCTATGACGAATTTAACTTCTGGAGGATAATACTATTGATTGCCTGCTCTGATAGGTTGTTTTCCGAGTTTTTATCAATGTCAGAAGAGTGCAAAAGCAATGTCCTATCAAATATACCATGTGTCATGCGCGATCTTTCCTTCCTCATTCTTGCCCTCTTCTCTCCTTTAACACAGACATTTACTCTTACAAACACAACACTATCACATATAACGGAAACTTCAAGTTGTTCCAACTGAGGCACTGCCTCGCTGGGGGAGAGACCTGGATATTAAGCAACCTGGTAATCCCCGCAAACCGAAAAGTAGGTCTGCGCTGGATCTTAATTTCTAGTGGGGGGGAGAACACCATCACTATCCGGAATAAAATATGCATTACACTTACAAGACTGATGATCATAAGAGTTGATGCGCCCGGAAACTAATATTTAGCGGTATCGGTGGTATAATGGTTAGCGTATCCGGAATGATAAACCCACGTTTGCGGGTTCAAATGCGATTGGGCGAGATTCGAAGCGGTGGATTTTTAAGGTCTAAAAATCCTTCGGGAGCCTTTCTTCGGAAGGGAAGTAAAGACGGCTGTCCCAGGTTGTGGATTTACTGCATGTAAACGATCCTCAAGCCTAAAAGGAGCGTCTGAGCTAAATGCAAAATCGCCTGTTCTGTTGCCCGAGTGATACATTATTTTTCCGCTAGATGGTGAAAGGAGCGTGGCGAAATTTCCGTGGTCAGACGAAAGTGCGGGCCTGAGTCTCACCACGGCCCATAAGGACTGAATCAAATAATCTCAGTATCAAGAATCTTCACAATATGTTTCGAGTGTCTCTGGTGTCAGTTTGGTATCAGGAATTTACAAGAGGTTTATCTGCATTCACATTTTCTGTATAATTGCATAAATTTCTCTCTTCTACCATTAGTACACATAAAAACAAATGGATTGCTACTTGCGCGACTTGACTGAAGCGCAACGACTGCGAAAGAAGACCACCCAAGAAAACTGGTGGTACTTCAACAGCACATTCTTTCCTGCAACATTAGTGACGATTATGTGATATTATAATGTTAGAATTGCTGCCTTACTCTTCAGCTATCACTTGAAAAACTCATACAAAACGAAGCGTGATATACATACAAGTTGGTCATTTCAGATGTTCCCTTACAATTTCTTCTGAACCGTTGAAGGTATTGAAATTCGGTTTCCACTAAAGCAAACGAATGCGAAGGGCACATAAGATTATGTATAATATAATTGTATAGCGTTTTTTATTTAAGAGACATTGACAAAACTTTGAATTTTAAATGTATATCTATCGATTTCTTTAGCCCATAATAATGACCGCGAAGGGACGAGTTCATACATATGTATATTACCATAATATTTATTTCGTAACAATATTTTTGAGAAAATTTGTGTTTTTACAACCAGGACGATTATTAATATTTTCCCACGAACGCGGGCAAACGCGCGTCAGGCCATTCTGTTCGGTTGCATTGGCCCTGTAGGGTGTAACAGATTTAAATTCAAAATCCTGCGCGAGGAGGCCCGAAAACTAGCTATAAGCACTGGAAGACATTTTTTTTTTGCAACTTCCAGACAATGATTTCCAACTTCCAGCTATGATTTCTGCCAGAGTTGGGAAAAATGAATGTATAAATGATAACTAAGAGCTATTAGTTATTTGTTACATAATAGAACGTGAATAATAAATAAAATAGTAAGTTATCACATGTAACTAAATTCTGTCAACAAAATTCTACACCATTACACTACTTGTATTCTTCTTTTTCTTCTACTTCAGATCAGTTGCAAGAGAAATTTGCAACTTTGGATCGGCACTCATGATGTTTAGGTCTGGATTCCCTCCCATTATCTTCAAAGAAAATTCGAATCCCCTGATTAGACTATCAAATATGTCTGTTTGCATATTACTGACTAAGTACTTTTCTCGTGTGTCTCTGCATATTCGTCTCCGGCTGTGTAATTAAATGCCTCCCGTCTGCGTCCAAAAAGATAGAATGAGGTTAGTTTCTCTCTGCGATTTGTGTGCTGGATAATCGAGGCAATTTGCATAGCGTCTTACTCTGCACGTCTTAAAAGGAAAGCATCTGGGAACAAACAAATATATCGTATTAACATTAATTAAATCATCATGATAACATTTACATGAATTCGTCAGTCACAAGCACTCAAAGTTAATTACAAAACATTTCCAAACTTTTTCCAAACATTTTCTTAACATTTTCCAAACATTTTCCATTCCCTCCCCTCCCCCCAAAAAAATTCACTGGCCAATGTCATCAACATCCAGGCAAGGATATAACGTAAAACTAGACATTCGAACCACGAACGAGACTATATTAATAGTAATATTATAAGCAATCTCACAAGTGATGTCGACTTTACTTCCTTAATTGAATAGATACTCCTGAGAGCACTGCAAACATGTAGCAACATCAAATAATTATTAATTAAACATTTATATATTTCAATGCTAATGCTAAAAAAATAAGCAAGATTATGTGTTTAGAGACTTTTTATTTTCTCAAAAAAGAAAAATTGCACGTGTAACTAAAACTCACTTTTTACATTCCAACAAATTGACATTTTAGGAAACAATTGCGGCAGAAATGACAGGAGACAATATAGGTGACCATAGCAGTTAGAAAAGGTTAAAATATCATTAATCACATAACCGCTCTTCGGATAAACCAGAAAGCCTCGCGATTACGCAGCTCTCGAGAGGATCCAGGTCAGTCAGGCAGGGTGCGAGGGGAGGGGCCGGCGCCCGAAGAAGGCTCCTCTTCGCACCATTGTCCAACCGAAGGATAGCCACGCGCCGCCTCTTAAAGTTTCTGAAGACCGTGGAAAAAGCAGAGAAAGACTCGGAGAAGAGCTATTCAGTACAAGGACAAAAGACGGCCCTGCGTAGGCGAACTCCGCCAATATGTCAATTTACGACCTCTTATCAAAAGAAACCAGATCCGGAGGGGCCGTGAACAACAACCCTTTGTGTAGCGCACTCAAGAGACTCGACCGCACATGCGACGCAATGGATCAGGGACGTAGGCCCCACCTCATGAAAGTAGGTCACTAATCACATCTTGACACTATAAAATTACCGCACTAAGAGGAGGAATTACGACACTAAGTAATCTAAATTTAGTGAAGGGAAAAAAACGCCAAACACAGCTGATTACCAATTTTATTACTAATTCGCATTAACAATATTTACAAATCAGTGGCGCAGGCCTCATTGGCGCAGTCTTCTCTGAGTTTTTGTATATTGCAAAAATTCAAAAAAATTCTCGGCGTGCTCATCAACTACAATATTAAAGGTAGAGATTCTTTCCTTAATGATCTGCAAAGACAGATCTCTAAAGAATGTCATGTACAATTATTCGAAAATATAAATTGTTTGCGCGTAGTTTTGGTTGAAATGTAGGCAATTTTTTACCTTTTTTTGTTTTCAAAAAGGGCTCCAAATTTTCCTTTAATTTTTTCCTCGGAAGACTTCTACGAATTCCTCGAAATGTTTCCTCGCAAATGACTCTCAAAACTCGCGCAGGTATCATTTTCAGCGAACTCTTTATTTTCGGAAATTGCAAAATAAAAAAGCAAACTACAATACTGAATTTTTTCCTTAACGAAATCTTTTCTTTAAAACCAGACATTCAAATAACCGTCTAAATAAAAAATTCTGAATTTTTGAAAATTACTACTCAAATAATCAACGTTTTTAAGCATCGGGAAAGTTGATTTCAGACCTGCGGCCGATGTTGTAGGGGTACTGTGCCTGGCGTGATAATTCTAAGAGCATGCGTTCGAATGTCGGTGCGGTAAAAAAATATTGCTGGTTGGAAACACTTTTGCATGTTCATGTAGTTTAATAATATAACGTATCTCGTACAAATAATGCGAGAATGTATATGCTGTTTAGCATCACTACTTCTTAAATGAAATGTTTCCAAAAATTAGATCCTTAAATAAGGTCATTTACAATTTTTTTAAAGTAGTAGTTTTGCTCTAATTTTTGCTCGAAGTAAAGGCAACTTATAAAACATTATCAAAAACGACACATAATTTTTTCTTTAGTTTTTTTCTTAGATAGAGCCACGGTCAAAGAAACGGTTTCTGTTCACGTTTCTACGTCCAAATGGCTTTGCATTATGGTATGGAACGCAAAATCCATATGAAACCCCTTCTCTGTTCTTTTCAACACTGACATTTTGACCTATTGTATCTGCAAGTGTGGAGGATCTGCGAGCAAAAATTCAATATATATTCAATATTTGCTATTTATTATATAGTTAATTTTATATATAGTATAGTATATAACGGAATTCGCAGGAGACAGCTTGCGTTCACAAAAATAGGGGCACTGTCACATATTAAAGTACATTGTATTTGTCTGTGTAGTCAATTTAATATTTTTCCTATAAATGCTAAATTTCTTTTCTTCTACGTAAACCGTTCGTGTGTGGTAAACATTATTCCAATCTGAGTCACCTTACCATTTACTTTCGGATGATTGCCTACAATATTATAAAACATTATTAATTGGAGATAAAAATAGTCGTACAATGTCAGTTACGCAAATACAGATCATAGTGTATTGATACAAGTAAGACAATTTTCAATTTTCTTTCTTCTCTCCGCCTCCATGTCCTTCTCCGCCTCCTTCTCTCTGATCTTGTCTTCTCGTCTCTTTCGCCTCCTCCTTCTCCGACTCCTCCGTCTTTTCTGTTTTTGCTTCTCCGTCTCTTCTGAGCGTTCCTTTGTCTCTTTTTTGTTCTTCTTCTTCATTATCATCTTGCTTCTTCCCGTTTTATTTTCCTAGTTTCTTCTCTTCCTTATTTTCTTCCTCAATTTTCCAGGTAAATTAATATTGCGTAATAATTGCAGGGATCGCTTCAACAGTACGTGCAAAGTTGAACGTCAAACGGGTTGCGTCAAGCAGGCCTTGCAGTCTTCAACTAAATTATTACATCGAAAGTGCTAATAGGCTAATCCTTTTCAAAAAATTAAATTATTAATTTTCTTTTTGATAAATATTTATATTATAATGGCGGTAAACTTCCTATATACTAGTTGGAAAAAGATTCCTTTACAAGTACTTCCAAAAATAATTTATTTGCCGTGAAATAATCATAAACAATACAAGTGCACATACTTTCTCGTGTTATTTCTATAAAAATTTCGAAAAGTGCTACAAAGTTTGTCATTTTAAGCTTCCTTTACCCTATACCAAAATAAAGAAAGAAAAAAGAAAGAAACTAGTGGTGCTTCAGCATATACTTTCTCGCATTAATTTTAAATGTGCAGTTCTCGAATATTTTGAGAGTTCAACGAAAATGATACCCGCGACATTCTTTTAAGCGTTCCTACTTCTATCTGTGAAAAATAAAAATTGAAGATTTTTGAAACAGTTTTTGTGAACTTTTTAATAAATTACATTAATTTCAAGCACAAATTATGTGAAAACTACGCGTTTAAAAAAATATATACATGAAATTTTTAGAGAGCTAATTTATTGCAACAGACATTCTCGAAGGCAAAAATCAGTCCTCAATTTGATAGTTTTAAAATGTTAACTTTTTGCAATTTTCGAAAATACGCAGAGTTTGCAGAAAAGTGGACTAACGACATATATTTCGCCGTTTCTTGATACATACGAGGTGAAAACTTAGAGAAAAAATTGGCGTTCTTTTAGAGAAAAAAAATGTTTGAAATATTACCTATATTTTGCGCAAAATTACGCAAAAGCTTCTCATATTTTCCAAAAATTGTACTTGACCTTCAAGATGTCTTTAAAGAATAGATTTCATTCAGGAAAAAATCTCTATCTTCAATAATAGAATTGTAGGAAGACGCCAAGAAAATTGCACTTTTACAGGTATCTCCGACCAGCGGGGAACCGCCGCAGCCGGGACGAGCTATATGTTCCCGACCGGTTTCCCGGCGTGAGTGCTAGTGTAGTGTTTGTCAGTGTGGGTGTGTAAGTAAGCGGTGATGATAGAACCAGGAAGAGGAAGAAAAGATCGCGCGTCGTCCACGGCCCGTTTTTTAGGGTACTGCTCAAGCTTTTGCCTGGTGTTGATCGAGGACACCAGGGAAAACCACCGTTAAGAGCTGCCGGCGGCCAGAAGTCTTCTCGAGACAGCGGCTGTATCCGACCTAGCAGACAACATAATTGAAGGAAAATTGTATATATCTATATTTCTAATTTCCAATCGGCACATGAATTGAAAGAAAAATATGCATCTTCGGGCTATGAAAATGGTGTCTGGATTGATTAGATACCCAGAAACTTCGAAAAAATCCCAAAGTAATGAAACAGTTTCGATTTTGTCTGAAAAATGTAAATATTTGATTGTGTTATTCCGCATATTCTCATACTATGCGCATACAATAATTTCTCATTCTCTGTACGTAGCTACTGACATGCGACAGCGGGACTCTAAAGAAGATACCGCTGGCCATTACATATTTGCTATTTACAGGTTTGTTACGGAACAGCAACTTTTTGGACATTCTTCGTATGTACAGAACTGTTGGACTTCATATATACTATGGTATGTTTTTTCAGTATTCATAGACTTTGCTTTTTTTTTAATATTTAATTTTTTCAGAGTTATTCAAGAGTATTTTTGTTGTTCTTGAGCAGCGCGTGCTACTTCTTGGAAAATCTTTTTGTAATAGCTATATCGCTTTTAGTAATATATTACAATCATTTTCATCAAGTTTTATTTTCATATACACATATTTTCAATTTTGGAGTTATGGGAAGATAAAACATATTTTGAACATTTTCTGAATTTGCTGAGTTCTCCGCGGGGAGGCCAAGTCCTTTTTTTGAAGAACTAGTTTCACAGTCACTGTGTTGATCCAAAAGCATAACTGTTATCGACATCGACGAATTCAAAAATAATATTGCAATATGTTTACGGGCATGCCCGGCTGTCAAAGTACAAGTACAAAAGTTTCCACGAAGCAACTATGCATGTCAGTTTCGTTTCTTTGTTCCGATACGTGTTTTTTAAAAAGTTATTTTCTTCCCGTTCGACTTTCGTTTTTCGGGGATTTTGACAGGTACAATGTTACATACTACAATAACTCTACTTGGCCATCCTCAGAAAAATTGAGGTTTCGGGATAACCCTTCACTGTTTTTAAAATTTCATATTTGGACAACTTGATTAAGGGAAATTTGTATTTATTGTTTAAAAGTGGAGAGAGGGTGTTTGTGGGAAAAGGGGACAAATGATTTTATGAATTATGGTGACCGAAAGAGATCTTTGGGGAATCTAATGCGTGATGGGTAATGTGCGTTTTGGCTGAGATTGAATAATTGAGTGTTGGGACATGCTGGAAGGAGAGAGTAATATTTTTGAAAGGTTTGTGAGATGAATTCTGTAAGGAACGGTATTTGAAGCTTTCGATGGATTTGTGAATTAGAAATGAACCAGGGGGCTTTCAAGGTTTGTTTTAGATATTTGTTTTTGATTGTTTGTAAAATGGATAGAATGGTTGGTGCTATGTTGTGCCATATTGGACACGAGTATGTCATTGCGGGTCTTATTAACATTTTATAGATGAGAAGCCCAGTTTCTATACTGAGGGTGGAATTTATGTTGATAAACGAGTATAGCTTTAGAACTTTTGCACGTGTGTTGTTGTCTATTGATTTAATGTGTGATTTCCACATTAGCCGTTTGTTCAGTAAGACACCTAGTATTTGGCTGGCAAAGAATGGAAAAGACTGGGAACATCGGTTTTATTTATTCGTAGGTGTGTAGGGAACGGAGGACGACTGAATGTGAATATTTTGGATTGTGGTTTTAAGGGGTTCATTTTAATCCTCCATTTTTTGGTCCATTTCATATAACTGTAAATGTAGAATTGTATGTAATCATAGGCAATGTTGATATCAGTATGTGAAGTGAAAATAGCAGTATCGACAGAACAGAGCTATACTTTCTTCGTGTGGAGTTGGATAGAGTGCTGTAAATATTGAGAACAATGTTGGTCGACAAGTGTTGAAAGACAAAATTATTCCTTAGGTAAAGGAAAGATTCTAATAATAAAATTAATAAACTATAAATCAGTAACTCTTCACCTAAACAAAGATAGAGTGGGGAAAAACTACGCGGAGGTCCCGCTTAGACCCCGTCCCCTCATTGGTATGCGACTGTGATGTCTCTACATTTTTTTTTGTTTTCTTAGTATATATTTTTAGTTTTATATGCATTTCTTATTTTTGTATCCCTATTTTTACGTAAAACGTTTTAATGAAAACATTCACACAAACATTCAGATCTGATGACTTGCGGTATTAGCAATAGTCAAATATTGGAAATAATTGTGTACTAAAGGCTGTGCGATGTTCCTGAAGATGGCCATTGTTTAGTCCCGTCTTTGTATTCAATGTTCCCGTCATCGTACTTCGTAATAGCTCCTTCCAATTCGGAATGGGGCCAAAGCCGTGTTCTGTGATAGGCCGATTAGAAAGGCTGTTATAACGTCTTCCACAACACCCTCTATCATCCATCATCTTTTATCTATCTTTGATCACAGCCAGCAGCACACCGACATTTTTGGTGCGTTATAAACTTGTCACCAATGCATTTCACCTAAAGACGCCATCTGGCGACGCAGTTCAGAAGAGGGAGACGAACTTTCAAACGCTAATGTTACCGTACAGCCACATTTACAGAATAAATGAATTTGTTGCGATGACGGATGAAATTATCTTTATATAGTGAATGAAAATTATTATGGAGTTACAAAGTATTACACACCGAAAATGCACTAGAAATAAACAACTTTCGCATCTGCTAAATTAGGACCACCAAATGTTTTGGGCTGCCTCTAAATATACAGGAACCATCCAAAAATCATATAGTAGGACCCTCAAAACATAAATACCCCGGTCCGGATAGCCGAGATCGCAGTAGTACAGTAGTGCCGTTGTGACCTCGGACCGAAGGTTCGCGTGTTCCAGTCCCCCCTTGGGCATGGTTGTATTTGTGTTCGTCCTTTCACCCCCTATCAACACAATAACTTGTCATCTTCACAATTACCAAACCGTTAAATACAATAGAGGTCGCCAAAGTCCTAGACGTTGATGCGACAACAGAATATGCTTTCTCGCATTATTTCTAAAATTTGTAATTTTTCGAAATTCGGAAAGGACAACGAAATGAGACATACGCAAATCTTAAGCTTTCCTTGTTCTTGTTGAGGAACAAATTTAAAGAAAAAACTAAAAGTTATAAAAACATTTTTTATAATGTCCTTTAACTTCAAACAAAAAAATACGGAAAGACTTCTCGTTTTTTAAAATATTTGTACGTAACCTTTCTTAATGACATGTTTGTAGAACATATTTCACTTTTTTATTATTATTTTTCTGATGCAGTGGATTAACCACTTTACAGGACAGTTACACAGACTTTCACACATAGTATATATGATATATTTAAATTATTACAAATAAGGATAGTGTCCCCTCTGGGAACCTTTTCAACCATCTAGCAGTGCGAAAGTGTATTAACTTTTTAGTTATTTGGAAACCTTTTTATGTATATAAATTAGAGTAGTAATATAGGAATTATGGGGTTGGTTTAAGGTGTGCGAAGTTTGTACTAGTGAGGTTTGGAGTAGATACTTGTTTGTAGAGGGTCGGAAGTTTTGCCTGGGTGAAAAATGTTCTGAGCTGAAAAATTCGATAGTTTTGAGTAGAACCTATCTGAGATTCTGAATATGTTGGAAGATTGTTGAGAAATTGAGGTCTTTATGAAGGTAGTTTTAGTTCACTTCAGACAAAAACCTCTATCTTTAATATTGTGCATTTGCAATGTTAACCTTTTTTCGAAAATACAAAATTTGCAGAAAATAGGCCTAGCAACAATTTTTAAACCGTCATTTGATACATACGAGAAGGAAAAAATGTAGTTGTTGTTAAAAAAATTGTTTAAATATTTCCTGTATTTCACGGAAAAGTAAGCAAAAATTACTCACGTTTTCGAAAATTGTGCAATAACATATTTCAAGATCTGATTTTAAAGAACAGATCTCACAGGAGTTTTATCGAATGAAACCTACAACATTTTTAAGCATCCTTTACGCTATTCGAGAACGTTTTATTCAAACATTTGGAGGAAGTTTTTAGAAAAGTATGAATTTGTTTTTGAGGCTTGATGTAAACAACCCACAAAAATCGAAATATCCGTTTCAACCTCAACAAAATCTCCTTTGAATGTTCCTTTGAATGGATCGAAGAATATCAGTTTTGGAGAAAATCATCTTAATGGTTTAAGCGCTACAGCGGTCCACAGTCAGAGGAAAAGAGAAACTAGATGTATTTCTTTTTTTTTTTTTTTTTTGTATGAAGAACCCGCAAAATATGGAATCTGACAACAAATCGTGTTAAAGAATTTAAGTTACTGTGTATTGGAAAATAATTTACCCAGTTTTCGTTATCAGAGACCCATAATACAAGTTTCCTGTTGAAAACTGCCGTTTCCGCAGCAACACAACAATTATTTCTCTTTACTACGGAAGTACATAGCGAGGCGAGAAAGTAACGAATAGTAGAATAAATAAAGAACAATAGTATATAAAAATCACACAATCTTATTCCTCCCGGAACTAACAAAAAGAGAATCCAACAAAAGGAGTATATATATTGAAGTTACATTTAATTCTAGAAACAAAACAACAGATCATCTCAGCGTTTGCTCAATGGCTTATTGGAAACTGGGCAGCAAACCTTATTGAGATGGAGATAATAAAATCACAAGCTCAATTATAATACTAGTTATTGTTAAACACTTCCAAAATGATATTTTATTTTTAAACCAACGAACACGTTAACGTAGCAGCAGAAAAACATGTATACAAAACACTGAAGAATTACTATTAACAACTCACTTTTCTTCCAAAGTCGCTGCGATAAATATTGTATTTCTTGCATATAGTTTTCTATTAATCTCTATCATATACCTTCTATCTCAACTTCTTTTTTAAAGCTTTGAAACTAAATTATTCACCACATAAACGAAATACAGCAGGTATACTAAATGAAATATTTTTCAGTAGTTATCGACAGTAAATTAAATTTTGAAGAATTCAAAGTGTACATTATAAAGACAAGTGTAGAAAATATCTATATTTTAAACAGAATTGGATCATGTATAAATGACTATACAAGATGTTTGACATATAAATCTATAATTGCACCCCGTTTTCATTACCGTCCAACAATACTAATCGGCGCCAAAAACTCGAAATCAAAAAGAATCAAGATTCAAAAAAATCGAGCCAAGAAGGTAAAAATTCAATCCAACAGGTACACTTCAGTGACAAATATGCAAGAAATTCTGGAATTTATATCAGTAAAACAGAGAATTCATTATATGATTCTTATTTTTACTTTCAAAATTTTACTTATTTATTTAACTCAAAAACAGTTAAAACTATGTGTGATGTACTATGAGGAGAAGTGTATTCAGTAGACATTTTCGTAATTTCTGGGATCTCCATCCTAAGCTATAAATTAGTTGAATTTTCAATACAGATGGAGGTGAGGGTTTTGGCAAGAATTTATCAGAAAATGTTCGCTCCCGTCCAATAGGGATTATTTGCAAAAGAAATCAGCTATAGATTTGGGGTATTATCTCTCATCTAGCCCTATATGAAGGAATCTACTTACTGCCGCGAGAATATTGAGAACAATAATTTGAATAACTATAATTTTACAGGACTGTATATATGTATATATAATCTAATTAATTAAAGACCTGATAACAGGAAATTTAGTTAACAAAGCCAAAAGAGTGAAATATAAAACAAGATAAATAAGACAAGGACAAATTTTAGAAATGAATTTAAGTAAAACAGTTCAGGCTAAAAATAAACTATTAATAAAGGATTGGGATTATTTAATAAATTACCGTTAGAAAATAAAAATTATGATAAAATTACCGAATTTAAATGAAAATCTATAAAATATATAAAAATATAAAATTAATTGTATAAATAGTTGATATAGTATACATATATATGTTAAACAATGTATAAATATATAATACACAAATAGCCGAGAAGGCTAAAAAATCAAATATATCTCTATCTGAACGACATCTATAAATCTCAATATAACGTTCCAATTTAAATTTTCCTAAACCGTTACGAAAATTTACGTGTTTGCTTAAAAATTTCACCAATGGCATGCTTTTCATTGTACATTCAATCTGTGTTCATCACGTTGAGTAGTCACTTGAACTAATCACAATTCTGAGCGTTTCTACCGAAAATAATGGTAAATATTTAATATGTTTTCATAACAAAAATCTTACATTATGTTCATATTCATTTTCAACAAATATTAAATATCATGATTTAAACGGCATCATTAAAGATCTATCATAACGAAGTTAATCAGCACTCGTTTATAACTTTGACACTGCTCCTTTAAGCTGTAGATCACTGACGTGAATCAGAAGAAGCTCCAGGATTCAACAGTCATTTCAAATATTTATGCATATTTCTTATCTTAATTATGAAGCATTTTATCAACTTTATTAGAGTTGAATTATTTCTATGTAATACATATTTTTAAAGTGTTTTTTCTACTTTTTATTTTGCATTTTCATCTGCAACAATCTTGCTTGTATTAGAATTCTGATCGCAAACTTTATCTAACTGATTTTCTTTGTTGCACTTTTTGCACGCGTCAGCGTCAAATTGCTTTCATTCATCAAACAACTTCTCAAATATTTACCTTTTACACCTACCACTAATCTGCCTCTTATTAATTCGCTGGCCTAAGCACAAAATTCAATACAGTGAAACTTTGTTTTGTGTGGCGAGGCTCAAGCGATCAGACCTGCTACTCCGCCTCACCAAGCAAATTTCGCTTCACTCTTTTTGCTAACACCGAAAGAGGGCTCTCTTCGGGCGAAGACAAAAAACAACAGGCGATTAGAATTTAGGCCAGAGGCTTCTTTTAGGCTTATTTTTACATGCAGTAAATCTAGAACACTTTAGTTGGATTTACTTCCCATCCGACGAAAGGCGTACAAAGGATTTTTCTCCCTTAAAAATCCACTACTTCAATAGAATTTGAGATCGCAACTTCTGTTTAACCGTCTAATACGCTAACCATGACCCACCGAACCCGAAAATTCGCGGCGCACCTGTCACTAGTTCGTATTTTAAACACAGCTCTCTCAAAAATTAAATATGTTTAAGGCGTAAAATAATATGATAATTTCTGTGACATAACTTGCTCATTATCCATTTCTGCGTGAGAAAAAATTCATATTCATTAAGATGCTTAAGTCCTTGCCCAGACACGTTCTAAGAAGATCCGTAGCCACGTGTTTTATTTATTTTTATTTTTTTGTTAATCGCGCTTTACCTGAATCTACTAAAATTTGAAGTTATTCCGTTGTATCATGAACAATTTCCAATTGTTTTTGTGTATGTGTATTTTTCGTGAATATTCAAGGTTTCCGGTTTATTAATTATTTTTTAATCAGTTATATACTTGCCATCATGTTAAAAGTTACAAATGTATACTTTAATTATTAAACAATGATACATGACAACATCGATGAGACAGAAAAACACTCAAGAATTACTATTAACAGTACAAATTGTAGCAAATGTATTCGTATCATTATTTGTATTTACGTTAGAGATAAGACGACGAGGCGCTAAAATATCTTGTTTTTTAATCAAAAATTCATATATTCATTTTTATTTAAAGTAACATTACCTAAGAGCAGGTTGGTTTCAGGGGATGCCATTTTCTGGCAGTTGTCAGAAATTAGATTGCCAGTGTATTCTGCTGCAGAATTAGATCTGACATTAAGCTATTATGAGTGACATGCATTAGAACGCGTTCACACGGAAATCGCCAGCAAATAACAAACTAAATTCAACCCAAAATATCTGTAAATACCATATAAGATGCAGAAGCATCTGCGTATATGCGTGTACGGATAATGGTCCCAGACAAAATCATATTTGCTTTGGAAAGCTACATTATGTGATCGCCTAGTAACATCGCTCCAGATATCACGTGGATCACACATGCGAGCTGTCCTCATCTGGAACCCAATAACGAAAGCGTTTTGGAACTCCGAGTACGATAAGCAAGTCCACCCAATACGTGTTCATATTATGAGTATCCTATGATAGAGCCTACACTACTCGTTCTGCCCAATCAACCTCCACTAGTCAATGCATCTGAGACATCCGAAATATAATGATCATTAATCCCATCATAGGCCAGGTTAACGAGATATGATACTACTGTATTATCAACAAGATTCAACATAGTCATCGCTGCTCACCTGAAATATACAGTGGCTTATGATACATGATGCATTGTATACAGAGTAGCACCAGACAAATAAATGTAGCAATAAAATATAAAATCAATTTATATTCACATTCTTTATTATTTTCTGAAGTGAAATAATTATTTATTTTCAATGTTTATTACATTATTGTTTTCTAAAAGGAAAGAAAGCAGAAACTCAGTTAAGGCTAGTCTCTGGTATTAAGTCTCAGTGTTCTCTGTGCATTTCGTTGATACGTGAATTTACAAAATGAAAGCCGAGATAAATAGCATTCATTAGTAAATGGAGACCACTGCTTGTAGTGAGATCATCCATGAGTAAATGGATATCCTTAATTGAAGGAAAATTCGTGTGTATTATGGTAATGAATTTACTAATTTACCTTTCCTTTCACAGATTTGCATACAACGTTTTTAATTAAGTCAAGAGGTATGTTTGGTGTCAGAGTACTAAACAACATTCAACGGGATAGTTTTTTTAGGTTCTCCATAGAATTTCCTTCTCATTCTTTTGCAAGTATCTATATAACGCAACTAGTCGTGTGGGTATCCATATACCGGGGACATGACACTTGTTGTTTCCAGTGAATTACAAACCTCTTATTGATTGATCGGGCTGGAGCCTTAGTTATCATCGAAACCTCCACAAATAAGATACTAAAGTGAGGAAACAATATTCGCGATTTAACCGGGTGTATCGTATGTCTTCTGACAACGATGAACGGTGCGCAATACATTATAACTACAGTGACTACTTAAGAGCAATGAGTGACAGTAGAAACACGAAGTTTGCGAATATATCGTCTCGGTATATGTAGTATTTGTTTTGCTGTTACAGTTCGTGAAGGCGGCGAATCGAATGCCAGGGTCGCTCACCGCCTGTCTGAGTAGCCGAGGTGGACGAGCCTTGGCAGCTCCGGGTGGAAGGGTCGCTGATTGGAATCCCGCCTCGCGCATGCCTGTTTGCCTGTGTGTTGTGGCATGGTGGACTGCTCTCAACCGCCATGAAGCACCTTTCAACGCTTTATCTTCACTTTCTGCTCGCCTGGGGGGCGAAGAGTCTTGGAGCTGGAGTGCGCGGTACAGCTGGGTTGTGGGTTCGGATCTCGCGTAAGGCATGGATAATAAATTGGTGGCTTTCAGAATGTTGTGAATTCTCCGCACCTGCATCACTCTTAAAAGCATTCCTGTCTTTTCTTTCCCTTCGTTAAACTGTTTCAGAATGTTGTGAATTCTCAGCACGTGTATAACTCTTAAACACAAACCGTTCCCGTCTTTCGCTCCCCTTTGCTGGTACCTTATGTGAGAGTGAATAAGACCACAGTGTGCGACGTAAGCGCATAACGGTGGTAGCACCAGTGTCGTCCTTGTGCGGCCTGGCTCCCTTCTCCCAAACCGGATTATGCATAGAAGGACACACCACTTTAGCTTAATTCGGATTTAGAATGCATCTGACCTACGTAGACTCGCAAACCATATACGTAGGTTGAGAGACTGGTTGGTTGCGCCTGTACAAGACAATAGTCTCAAACGAGGACTGGACGCCTATGAGCACCAAACGGGGCCAACGACGTGAACAGTAAAAAATTCATCCCAATATGTTGAACCGCCCAGAAAATATTGCAGGTGGGCGTTTTATTTAATAGCCTTGTGACTTTTACGTAGTCATGGTTGATATTTCTCCTGGTTGGCAGGAAGTTCGCACGATGTCGTTCGCTTGAAGGAAGAGTGAACGGAGGTATAATAGAGAGATAATGTGTGATAGACATTACGTACGTGTTCCGACGTAATTCTTAACTCACAAATCCTTATATATAATATTCCTAGCACAGGTTTTTCACTGATTGCAACTTTCCGTTATGCTACAAAAAGTTTGTTGTTTGGAATGCGCTGCCAGGACGTTTCTCAAAGGATCTGCAAAAACGTGATAAGAGCCTTTAGACCAGTAGGCGGGAAGAAATCAAGTCGCATTCGTGTATGTCAATATTGTTAGTATTCAGAGTATATTCATGTATATTAATTCAATGATGCTAATCCTTTCTTGTGATACCTACGAAATATAAAATCAGTGGTGATATAACAGCATTATTTTTAACTTTGCAATTTTCAAAAATTCAGAAAATGCAGAAAAAATGGAGCCTGTTTTTCAAGAAGTGTTTTTTTTATAATTTGCGTTAATTTGAAACAGAAATTGCGCAAAAACTACTTTGTTTTTTTTTAATAAATAACTGTACATAATTATTTTAATACATACGTATTATTTTAATACGTTTTTTTAAGATTTAATGTTTGTAACAAATAATGCACTTCAGTTTCAGGGTCAATGACCCCCATCTCGATCAGGATTTTGTCTAGTTTCTCTGAACCATTGAGCAAATGCTGAGATGGCCCCTTGTGTTGCTTCTAGACGTAAATGTAGCTTCATTATGCACACGTTTTGTTGAACTCTCCTTTCGCTTGTAATGGTAAGAGTATCGGCAAGGGCGAGTTGCTCTTTTGTTAGCAATGCAGAAAAATCATACTTACAATTCGTGTATCAATGCAAATAAGTTTTATTTAACTCAGAAACGAAAATGACTTTTTTCAAATATTGCTAATCTTGCGAGTTTTAATATTTATTTTTATTTATTTATGTTAATTTTTTACTCATATTTCAACAATATAGAGTTAAAATGACGGGAAACGATTTTGAAACTCAAGAAAACGTGCAAAGATAATCTTTTCCCCCTACGTCACATACAGTTTTTACTGTTTTCTGACTGAATAAATCTACATCTAAATCTAAATCTAAGTGACCGTTTTTAAACAACTGATTTTTTAGAACAGATTTTAATTTGACCCCAAATCTCTATCTTTGTACTTTTGTTGTTTTGCAATGTTACTTTTTTGTAGTTTACGAAAATATAAAGTTCGCCGCAAGTGGGATCAGCGCCAATTTTTGTATCGTTCTTTAATACGAGGAAAAAATTTAAAGAAAAATTGGCGCCGATTTCTAGGAAACAAGTTGTTAAAACAATTGCCTAAATTTCACGGAAAATTAAGCAAAAACTAATATTTTTGAAAAATTGTATCTGACCATAATTCAAGATGTCTTTTAACTACAGATTTTATTCAGAAAAAACATATCTATCTTCAGTATTGCAGTTATAGGGAAAATATTCATCGTAAGCCGGCTTTTGAAAAATCAGGGATTTCAACGAAAATGAGATCTACACTTTTATTTTAAACGTATTTAATGTATCCAAGGTCAAAGTTTATCCAAACATTTTGGAGGCATTTTTGAGAAACTTTGAAAATGTATTTGAAGCTTTATGTACAGGATCCCCTAAAATTAAAATATCCGTTTTAAACTCGTAGAGCCCTATCTCTATCTTCTTTATTTAGGTATTTCATTAGGTTATATGCTTTATCTTGTCTTCCTCTTGCATCATGTTCTATCTAACTTATGTACTTTCCCAATTTTCTCTTTTTATTTGTCTTATCACTTTCTCGCTACAGAGTAGAGGGAAAGGTATGTAATGCTGCACAAAGAAAACGGAGAATATTCGGCAGAAAACTCTTATTATAGGGACCTGGTAACGAAAAAGTGGATGAATCCAGTTCCTAGATTTAGGTAAAAAATCTTCTATCACGTGGTATAGCCTGAATGCATGTTTTGTTGGTCCATAATATCTAAACATTGAATGATGGCAAAACCTCTATCCGTCCGTCTGTCCATCCGTCTGTGAACAACGCAAGCGGCTAGACCGTTCAGCCGATTTTCTCCAAAATGTATATTCATCAATCGATCTGGCAGATATCTTCGGTTCCTTGAATTTGAAATCGATATATTAATTTTGGGAGGTACTTTACATTAAGCCCTTGTGACATTATCCAAATTTTCAAAAAAATGGTTCTATCGTTTTTTATTAAATTTTGTTGTTAGTGTGACGGACGTTTTAAAGAACGATGTAGGTCTTATGTTCGTTGAAAAGCCTGACTTTTCTTTTTTTTCCAGAGTCTCCCTAAAACTAAAATATTAAAGTTAGAGATTTTTCTCTTAATGAAATATTTTCAAAGGTCTTGTACACTTTTTTTAAAAAAATGAGTACTTTTCGCTTAATTTTGCATGAAAATACGGGCGAGCAAATACGTGATGTTTTAGCACTGTTTGTTTAAAGAGATGTTACTCCTCACCCACATATTTGTCCTGACGTGTGACAGGCAGAGCTTGGCTATCTTAATAGTGGGCCCAAGTTGGCGAGGTTAATTTATTTTTAAGTTCTGTGAAATTCGTAACCACCTGTTACATATTCACGGCGTCGAACCTCTTGAAGTAATCCTGTTTTAATCTAGGCAGTGATATTAATTAGTTGCTTTTTATCCCTTCAACCAGGGACTTGGCGTCGTTAGATCTCGTGTTCCCAGACGGTCACCCAACCAGGAACCCGCGATTTTTCGAATTGCTTAAATTTCGTGACTTCGCGGCGCTCACTAAAAAAATCGATGACATAGGTTCTTCTGTGGAACAATTTTATTTGTTTCACAAAATTAAAAAAAATGTTTAGATAATAACTGTCAAACTTTTTTTCGAGAATGCTCAGAAACCATTTTCGTTTCCCAAAGCGCATAAATGGACTAACAAGGAGAAACGTGAATTGAGAATTTATCTGAAAAAATACAGTATTATGATTAACTCCAAATGATTCGAGTCTGAGAGTAAGGGACTTAAAAAATTTTGATTAGTGGACCTCTGTAAAAACAAATACCAACTTTCTGAACCTTAATTGCGAGAATTAGAGCTATTTTGAAATTGGAGCAAGCTTAAAAATGTCTCGTAGAACTGGGTAGACTAAACAGAAGAATTTTCTAATTGATTATTAAAAACTTGTGATTTATACACTCGTTGGTTTATATATTTAATGCTTTTTAAGCACATTTCCAAATATTTTTAAAATATGAAAAATTAAGCCTTTTTTTAAAAAAGCAACAAAAACAAAAATGAAAATTATCAGACAATATCCCTTTTATCAGTTTTCTTAAAACTATTAGGTAGGCTTTTCTATAAAAGATTAAGAGCTTTTTTCAGAAGAAAAGAATTTTCCCACTCTGAACGTGGTTATTGAAAATCCAAACCTTCATAAACAGCTATTTTTTCTTTACCTAAATATTTTGATCCATAAACTTTGAATATTTTTAGATCTTTCGAAAACATGTGATGTCGTTAACCATACAATTTTCCTGTCAAAATTACCTTCAATTGGAATTCGTGGCATTGCTCTAGATTGAAAACTTTATTCTTTAAACATCGATCTCAAATTGTAGAAATACCGTACTGGTATGAAACAAAATCATATTCTCGTATTTTCAGTTATTTCCAAATTGAGCATAGGGTCCCAAAGGGTTCGATCTTAACGACCGCATCCTCTTTATCTTATTCGTAAACGATATGCCCTCGTCCACTAGAAATGAATGAACATTTTGCTTCTGACACGAATATTTTTTACACAAACGAAGCATTAAATAGAACACTTTCAGATACATATATCGAATTGGATTCGTAATAACAGATTAAAAGTAATTGAAGGGGAAAGAGTTTCAATGAAGTTTTACATTTCAATCAGGCAATCGCATGCTCCATTGCAACATGCAACTGCTTGATGTTAAGGTAACAAGCTTCTGGGTCTCTCAATTCGGTCAAACGTCAAATAGAATATCCGAATATCCGTATACATAAATGCAACATTCAATTAAGTTAATTATGCAACGCATTCATTCGATTTCAGTCACTCTTTAGCAGCTCGTTGTGTGTATTTTACGAATGTATCTTCCCACCTGAGATATGATATCATATTATGGGAAAATACGTCCTTCAGTATCTAGACTTTGCAGTAAAATCGTACAAATAATAAGAAAATAATATCCGCGTGATTTCTGGAAGCCTCTTTTCATTTAGGTTGGGATTCTACAATTAATTACCTTGCCTATTTATTTATGAGTCTATATTTTTTTGTCAAAACTGACTTAAGTGTGGGAACATATTTTCATGCAACAAGATATTTATAATTACAACACACGTCGTAGGAATAATCCATTATGTGCCAGTATCAACAGCTCATTATAAGAAATCTGCATATGATACATGTACGTTACATTACAACTCATTTCCAGATAATATTAATCAATTAAAAGCGATACACAAGGTTAAGTGGCAAGTAAAAAAGTTTTCTGATGCATAACCGTTTTTAAATATTAGATTGTCAGAGAGGAAAGTACTTTTTATTTATAGCACAATAACACTTTTTTCGGAGGAGGGGAATTCATTACGTATGAGCCCCCACTGTGGATGGAGTGGAGATGAGATGGATGGAGTGGACACTCATCTTCATTGTCGCTTCTATCGTCGTCGCTTCCTTCGTCTTGCTCAGATGACTTTTCCAATGATATAATGATTTCATCTATTTACCAACCCATATAATAATAATAATAATAATAATTATTATTATTATTATTATTATTATAAACAGACATTGCATAAGTTTCTTCAATGTTTTGTTTACAGTATAAAAATTAATATTTTTTCTAATTGCTCCGTTAATATAAGTGTCGACTACATTTTTTCTTCTTTCTTATTTCTTTCCTATTGGAGTGGCAAATACACTAGTGTTTGTGAAAATTGCTACATCAAGGAGACATACTATTACAATGAAAAGTATTTCATAGATTAGGAATATCACATTATACAAATGATTAGAATTACAGAACTGTACCTGTATTTTAACCTTGAGTATTTAGTGCGGTGTGAAGCCGACTCACGCTGCCATCAGAGCCTTTAGACGTCGTGGCATCGATTCAAAGAGAGCCTGGATATTCTGCTGGGGAACACACTGCTACGCAGTTTCTATGCGTGACCATAAATCATCAACAGTGGTTGCAGGAGGACCAGAGCGAACACGTTGCCGACCGATCATATCCCACACATGGTCGATGGACGACATCTCAGTTCAGGCCAGGGAAGCAGGGGTTCCCATCGTTCTTCACAGAACGCATGCACATTCCTCGCTACATGAGGTCAGGCATAGTCCTGCTGAAATATGGAATGTGGAGCCTCTTGCAGGAGGGACAGTACCTCGGTCTCTAAAATCTCCCTGATGCAGCAGTTTCTGGTCAGATTGTTCTCAATACGTATGAGGCGAGATCGCACATTGTAGCCAATGGCGCCCAAAACCATCACTCTTGGCCTTTGTCCGCTATGGTGCGGCACAATGAAGGCTGGCATATTGCGATCACCACGGTAGCGTCGAACACATACGCGGCCATCGCTGTAGTATAAATTGAAGCGGGAACGAAAACACTACATTTTGCCACTCAGCACACCAGTGAACATGTTCACGTGTCCATTGCTGTCTGAGGTGTCCGACGCAGTGGTATGCATACCACTGCTAGTGATAGTCCAGCCCTCAGCAGACGGCATCGAACCGTCGACGCAGACGTCCAACACCCGTTGCAGTGCTCCAAAGTCGAGCTACTACTGTGGACGACGCCGTTCTGTCGGTTACGGCCATGCGGCCAAGTTGGCGGTCATCTCCCGCTGTGGTTACATTGTGTGGTCCAGTACCCGCTCGCCGCTGTGCACAACCCTCCTCTATCCACTGGTTCCACACTTCCATCACTGTCGTAGCAGCGCGCCCCGTTCGAGCCGCAATGTCATGGCACGACAAACCCACTTTTGGAGACCGATCATTCTGCCCCATCGAACCCACTCAGAGGCTGATAGTACGCCCATTGACGTCGACGAGGTTTACCGGCACTTGCTTGCACGTTTTCACGTTGTTTGACGGCTCTATACCGACTCAGTGCGGCGTAACACTGACCTGACCTGTCACACAAAGAAGGGCGCTACTAGGCCAACGCGCAACGCCATCTCTACGCAAATTTAATCTCTTCTTATGGATTCACTGTTCTACACATCCACAGATTTTTAAGTGATTTAGACCATTCCTTCTGGGTGTTGCAATTTTCACAAATACCAATGTATAAGAACGCATTTGGTGGCAGAGAGTTTCCCTTCACGAATAATTATTTTTACGGAGAAGTCGTATAAACCAATGGCTTCACTTGTCATCTGCGTAACTTTAGCATTTAAGTTTAACTCAATATTTATGTTCTTATTCTTATTCTTAGGTTATTCATATCAATAAATGACTTCTCACACCTGTTTTCTGAGGGTCACATGGTCACATGGCGTAGAAGCAATAATGCGCACTTATCATTACATTCTTCAAAATGATGTTACTTAGTACCTCTGTCTGCTACAAAAACAGAGTTAAGAATCAGGCCGAGGCAAAAAAACAACATACAGTGCTGAACGCTCTGGAAGTCAAGAGTAATATTGAGCGAACTGACTGAACAGCTGGAGTAAATTTGAGGATCAGTTATCTTTTACTGGCCGTCCTTTCCTTCATTAGGTGTCGAAGATAAGGAACAGAGCAACTGTGTTGCTGTGGCCCTCGAAATGGCTGTTGAGGCCGAGCTGCCGCGAAGGCCCGACCACGCAAGCACGCACGAACATGCTCTGGCGAGAGGGGAAGCAGGTGAGAGATAGAGGGGAATCTCTCTCTCCGCGCGTGCGCCGTCGGAGAGATCTCTCTAACTTGTTCACCTACATTGCTCTAGATTTTATATCTTTCTACTTTAAACTTTGATCTCAAAGAGTAGCAATACCTTTCTGTCATGCAAGAACATTTTACTCGTCTTCTCAATTCAATACCAATTGAGTGTGGGTCCCGCAGGGCCAAGGTTTAGGCCCTATCCTCTTCCTTTTATATGTAAATGATATGCTATCTTCAATTAGAAAAAAAAGTTTTCTTTGCTTATGTTCTTTGCAAAAGAGACCCTGTAAATGATAAGATATCTGTTGTAAACATTGGTTGTAAATGAAAATTTAATAAATAGTAAATGAAGGAATTACTATTTCAATGCATTATTTTTTACATTATTTATGCATTTTTAATAATGTTTAATGCACTAGGTAATATTTGTACAGTATAATTTAAAAAGTCTAAATACACCTGTAAAAAGTAATGTAGTTCAGCATCTAGGTCAATAACATATCTCTCCATCAGGTTTTTCGTCGTTTCTCTGATCCATTGAGCTAATGCTGAGATGATCCCTTGTTTTCATTTTGTACATGAATGTATGTTCACTGTGCACACATTTTATAGAGCTCTAGTTCTGATAGTTGTGGTAGGAGAAGTGAGGGACCTTGTTTGCTATTTTGTTTGCAATATAATGAAATGAAAACTGTAGTTTATTTTCTGTCGCAAATAAATATTACGCAGTATTACTAGGGAGCGAAAATTTCTAGTTTTAAAATGATTATAACCACACTTCGTAGGTTCTTTCATCCATCGTTCGACTACGTATAGCGGAGGAGCCAGCACTGCCGCTGTCTCTCAAGCGACTCTGATCGGGTGGCCCTTGGGTTCGAGTCCCAACGGTGGCGGATTTTTCACACTACCTAACCAGCTACGACGGTGTCAGCCACTGACGGTGTGTCATTCTAGCCGACTGCGCCTATCGGTATTTTTCCGCGGTTTCTCCGATCTATAGCAAGCGATTGCCGGAGCAGTGCCCTAACAAACGGGCCACGGACCGCGCGATCTATTCTTCATCTTTGTCATATCCTCTCCCCTTACCTACACGCACTTACATTAACATGCACATTACCACATATGACGGGAGACCAGTTGGAGCTTAGAGCGTGTGCCGGCTGGGGCGGTGCCCCGCTAAGGGATTTCTAGGGGGAAAGCACTCGCAAGTCGCACCCGCATGACATGTAGGCCGGATCTCATCATCCAACGGGGGAGGAACACCGCCGCCTCCCACAGGAAAACGTTCACTACACTGACAGGACTAATGACCATAGCAGTTGTCGAGCCCGGAAACTTCTATCAGTCAATGAACAATCAGTTATAGCAAAAGGTTGGAGTAAGAATTCTGGAACTGAATTAACTTTACGAAGATTATACTTGTCCCCCAAACGTCACAGACGTTACGTTAAAGGCGAAGAAATTCTGTTTCATATTCTAAAATACTACATTGTTTTGAGTTTTGATTAAGATATCGTGTCTGTCTTGGTGACAGTCGCGGGTGCGCGGTTGCTCGCAGACTTGCCGACATACGAGCAACATACGACCTCATTTAACCATCATTGATGTTGATCTAAAGGTTGCTTCAGGAAATTCTATTCGTTTAAGTTAAAGTCACATGTTAGAAAGTATAATTTTATACTCAAATTACTCTCAAATTATTAATATATGATACATCATTATATTCTTCTTTTCATGATATATCCATTGGCAGTGAAAAAATATGTTGATCTATTTAAAAATCAAAGATGAATAAATTTCTCTAAAATTAAAAATATTTCAAACAGTGTCTTACACATATTACAGCATATTACTTCCCCATGATTCCATTATTGAGCGAAAACTGTATTGCGATCACAGATATAGGACTATAATACATAGACTGGCAAAAGACGCTAGGGTATTATACGCGCACGTTTTCTTGAGCCCCGGAATACCAACCCCCACTCCTTTGCCAACATCAGTTGAATGAAGAATAAATGATAGCAACAAGCATTTTAGACCAAATCTGATAACCAGAAATGTTCGCTCCCGTGTGATAGAAACTATTTTTCATTCAAAAACGAACTACAAATTTGATACAAAATTCCTTTCGTCAAAATAACCAAAACTCCCCACTCCTCTCGCAATTAGCGAAGCGAAGGTTCAAGAAAACGTGCGTGGTAAATAGCACAGACTGTTTGACGCCATCTTACTATCACCCCGTTCTGAGCCGTTGTAGTACATAAGTGCAAGGCAGAAGAGTTGTATTCTCATATTTAAGATGTACAAGCTCTCTAACAGTTTATGATTCGAAGCAATATCAATAAGGAGAGTTGTTGTTGTTGTTGTTGTTGTTGTTATTGTTGGTGGTGGTGGTGGTCTTCTTCTTCTTCCCCTGATGCCTTTCAGCATCGGGTTAGCCATTTGACATTTTGCCTTATGCCTTGCGTTTCATCTCTCCTAATCGCAGTATAGCTCCGCTCCTTTGAAAGGCGAGTTCCGTAGGGGCAAATTTAACAAATAAGTGGCTTTAAAACTTCACTTTTCTGTGTGCACTGAATGAAAACAAAAATATAATATATACTAATGGTTGCTTGTTGCCTAATTAACATAGATCTTTATTTCCTAGCTGATAAAGCGTATTTTACGGTAATGTTTTACATTTAGAAATTGTGAGGTTGGCCCATAGTTGGTGGAACAGTCTGCCCAATAGAAATCAGATAAGAGCAATGAGTACCTAAGGTAATATTTTGAAAGTGTAAAATTGGTGTATATTCGATAAATTAAATATTATAGTTCGATAAGAGTTTGACAAGGTTCCGTATGCTATCTACAAAATCCTTTTAATATAAGCACTTACGAAATTTCACAATGTAGCTACATTGATTGTAGGTTCACTTAAACAGCAACTATTTAATATAATCAGTAGAATGTACGCCACCGTAAATAGATAAAAGGTATTAACAAAAAAATTGTTTTACAAAATACAGAACAAGATTTGAAGCACAAATTCAAAACTGGTCGATACGCGTCGCCGTCCTTGTGGTTCAAGTTAACGTAACCGTCACATGTCACAGAAAATAGTAAATGTTTAGGTAATTAAATTAAGAGAGAGTTAAATATCGAAAATAAACTCAATAATTGATAAGTTTTGACCCAATCACTGACTCGTAAATCATAAGTTTGTTAAAATTTCAATAACCTTTTAATATTCGTCATTTTTTTTACAAGTTGGAAGGACAGGTATGCATTACGCTGTTCATTGAATAGTAAGTGTCTATTTGCTATAGAACTGCAAAAGGGGCTAATTTTTATTACAGCATTTTGATGTTCTGTTGTATTAGACGGTTTAGTGTCAGATAGGTATGTTAGTTGTTGATAACCCAGGGTTCCGATTTGAACAGTTGGTGCAGAGGTATAGTTGAATATTATTCTGAATCGTTTCTTTGCTTTATAGTGATGCATTTTTGATGTTACCAAGTTTTGATATTTTTTAGATTCGAGATGCTGGAGAAAAGGGGTAGGTCTACATACAAAGTACATAAAAAAAGGACAAGCCGTCCTTAAGGAACAGTGTGAATAAGAAGGCAAGTTCTGATATCGAAAATATGGTATTTTCATTCATATCAGCAGTTTTAAGGGATGGAATGCCTCACACATCACTGTATTGTCATCCGCAAAAATGCAAAGGGGACGTTCAACCAGACGAGCAGCATGAGTCGCGCCGCTCCACGCGACAATTTTTTACAGCTGAAAGTGAGGATCAAACGAAAAATTGCAATATTCAGTACCTCTATTGATACGCACAACGAATTAAGGTACGAAAAAATTCGGAAATAAGCTCTCGACCCTGCGCGTCGATTTGGCTGCATCTATTCAGAATTCTAACATTTAAACAAATGCTCCGGATCAGATTGGACGGATGGACTTTTTTATGAAGCATCGTCCACATCTAGCTTCACGCAAGTATGAAATTACTAATCAGGCAAGGTGTTTTCTCTTCAGCAAAACAAATGACGAGATGCGTTTCAACTGTAGTTCAGGCCCCAAAGGTGGTGGCCCAAAGTGGACAAGCTGTTTCTCATGCAAGAGGAACTATGACCACAGTTTGCATGATTGTCGATGCAATTAGTACCTCCATACAGCCGATCGTTATTTTTCCCAGAGCCAGAATGCATGAGTTACGAATCTCTATTGGGAACTTAGGTCTTGCCAACAATCCACTTAGTGTATAGATGACATCTAAATTGTTTGTCACGTCTCTTGAACATGTAGGCCTACAAAGGCTTTCACAATGTACTAGCAAAGAAAACAAAATAATTTTGTTGATGGCCAACCATGAAAGTTATTACAATATTTCATTAATTAATTTTCCTTCAGAAAATGGATTAGTTTTAGTCACGATCCCGCTTCACTACACAAATTGCTTGCATACCCTAGATAAAGGGTTGATGGGCCCTTTGAAGGTAAAGCTGAGAATTGTAGAAAGCAACTGGATCATGGACCCTGCAAATGTTTGTCAATCTTCCAGCTTTGACTAACACTGCATATTTTTTGTCTTTTACAATAAAGATTATTTTGTTGGCATTTGCAAAACCTGAAATTTGGACATTTTTAAGTTTAGTGTGTTCTGATATCTCTACTATGGTATAAATTGTATTTCCGTAAATATATTAATTTACATATTTTCCCCCTTTAAAAACTGATAAATTGGAGAATTGACACACATTAACTGGTATCAATCACTTGAACCTATCTGACAAACCTGTAAATGGTTCAACATAAAATCAAAAATTGTATTAAATAATGATATTAATAAAGTTATAATTCCATTACCCTTGAGGTGTGCTTTATTTATTTTATTGTAACATGCATCATATGTAAATAAAACACTTTAATGTAAAAGGGGGCCCAGAGAGTCCTAGAAATGCGTTGCTCCCCCCCTTTTATTTATGGTACCAACCATTATTCACCTGTTAATTCAATACCTCCTTATGAATACCTCCTTATCAGAATATTGCAGGATAGTTTCGAAACAGATACAACTAAACTGCATTTCAGAAATGACATTCAAAATTATAGGCCAAATTCTCTTTGCCAGTTTTTATATAAGACTTTCAAATGGATTTTTTTTCTCAAAAAAGAAAAAAAACAAAACATTTTCAAATTGTCAACATGGGATTAGAAAATCAAAGTCCACAGATAAAGTCACATTTACTGTGATGAATCATCAATGGATCAAAATAAAGCACATACTGCCATATTTTTGAATCTTTGAAAAGCACATGACATCATTGACCATGTTATTTTGCTTTCAAATTACCTTCATATTGAAATAATGCATTTCATGCTTTTTACCTTAAACTTTCAAAGAGTAGCAATACCTTTCTGACATGTAAGAACATCTTACTCATCTTTCAGATTCAATGCCAATTGAGTGTGGGTTCCACAGGGTCCAGTTTTACGACTTGCCCAATTTCTTTTATAATTAAATGATATGCTCTTTTCAATTAGAAGAAGAAGAAGAAGAGCAGTTTTCTTTGTCAGTGTTCTTTGCAAAAGAGACACTGTAAACAACGTTATCAGTTTTAACGTTGGTTTCAAAATGAAAAATTAATATTAAATAGTAAATGAAGGAATAACTGTTTTAATGCAATTTTATAATTCAAATTAGCAACATGTTAGGTAATTGTGTGAACTTTTTTAGATTTTAGTCATAGGAATATTCTTACATAGAATTGAGACTAATTACTTATCTAGTAAGATACTTATGAGACCAATTCCTTGATTCCTATTGTAATACCTGATAAGGTGGTATAAAAAAACTGCTAATAAGAAATGCATCTTTTAAACCATACACACTTGATTTTACCCTGAACATGTGAACAAAATAACACAAAGGAAATTATACTTGTAAATAAAATTATTGCATTTATTGAATATAATATGGTATGACATCATAAAGTTTAATGAATATAATGCTTATATTTCTTGAATGAATATACTATAAAAATTACTCTCATTAGATTTCACACATGATTTTCAATCGTATTTGTCGGTTAACTTTCTCCTGTATTATAGTTTTGCATGCTGCAAAAAATTGATGTCAAGACAACAAATATGTTTTATCTCAGGGTCCATAACCTTGAAAAAGTTTCTTCCAAAAATGTAGATCCATTCACCTGCCAATGAACAACACTGGCACCTGAACCATAGATTTTTTTCCTGAAAATGAATATTCCACAATCGATCTAGTGAACTGGATGCCATGAAAATTTGAAATGGACCTTTAAATTTTTGGGGGTACTTCACATATACCCTTAGTGCATTATCAAAATTTTCCCAAAAATGGTTCCAAATTTTTTCTTTAATATTTTTGCTTGAAATGAATAGTTGAAGTACCACTAGTTCAAATTATTAGTTAAGGAAAAGAAAACAAACTTTTCCAAATTTTTAATTGGTAATTTATGAGAGAGAAAATGGGACTGAAAATATCTACAACACAAATAAAAGGAACATTAGAAAGATTTATAACAAAAAAATAAGGCATCTTTTACTATCATTATCAAAATCTTTTAGATGACATTTATTATTGAATAACAGTTTAAAATGGAGCGAAAGAAATGGGTGAAATTGTTGTGATTTTTCCCAGGGGCACCCATAGAAAACAAGTCTGAAGCAAGAGATCCTGGGGTCTCCTTATATCAAATAATAGATCCACCCCTCTATTCATAAACAGAATTTATTTCTCAATGCAACAAATAACTCATAGGGGTAAATTGAACAAGAAGAAAATCCATTTTTTGTTTGCTTTTTTTGTATTGAAAGAAAAACATTTCGGTATCCCAATTAAGTCAGGTCGTGGGAAAACTTGCCCCCACTGCTCTTCTCTCATATAGTATGTGTTTCATTAAATGAATGCACCCATATATGGTGGGTTTTAATTCCATTTGGAATTCTTCCATTTCCCTTCAACTAATTCCATTAATTTATTTCACAAACATGTTAAGAACATGTTTTCTATTTCACAAATTAATCTATTAATCCATTTCACAAACAAGTTAAGAATATGTTACATTTAATAATGTATTCCGTGATAGTTTCTGCAGACTTTTGGGTTTACATTTTGGTATTTATGAAATATTGTTATTTCTTGCCAGTCTTTTGGTTTTATTACTTTATTCCAAATTTTGCCCATTGAATGGAAGTCAAATAGCTGATTTGGGTCTGGTAGGATTTATCCATGCGTGAAGGTAAACACCATTAAATATTAGAAATACTCTCCTGTAATAGGAGTGTGTGGTTTGGGTAAAAGTCAGCAAATCCTCCTTCCTTCCATACATCAGTCCCGGGTACTCTCTGGTGTGAGAGATCAGAAAGTAACTAATGAGACAGGATGAATGTGAGTCTCTGGCACCTTACAACAGGATCACTGGGATAAGGAAAGGAAAACTGACAATAAACCAAAAGTAAAGAGAACTTAATCTCTGTAGGGAAGTAAACCTAACAGAAATGAACTTGCTACAACTTGTTTAGTAGGGAAGGAGGGATCCCCAAAGACTAAGCTAAGCAAAACCCTAACAGAAAACTAAGGGTTAGGTGATACTCCTTAGTCATAGTGAAGACTATCTCTCTAAGTGAGTAAACCTTAGACGAAACCTAATCCTCAAAGAAATGGAGGTTGGGATGAAGCCATCAACCTATTCCCATAAAAAACCCTAAACCACTTTTAAAGTCCAATATAGGAATACACAAAAACAAACAGATACTAAAGAAAACAGAAATGGGTAATTATTAGAAAATTACAAGTTTATGATTCCTTGAGATGTGGTTGGCAATCTCTAGTAAAAATATAAAATTATACCAAATTGAAGTACAGAACTTATTTTTTTACCTTAAGAAATATAACTTCAGAAGTTTAATAAAATAAGTTTATTTATTTCTCAAATACTGATTAAAATTATAAGGAAGAAATCTGAAATTAAAGAAAGAACATGTGAAAAAATAGACATAATTGTCTAACTAGGAAAGTTACCATTTTTATATTTTATGGTTTTTGATAATTTGACAAAAAAATGAATTGGTTTTACATGACAAAGGAAACAATGCAAAAAGATCATAAAACATAAAAATGGTGTCGCAGAATGGGATTTAAAGAAAAAATAGCTTGATTCTGCACTTGTTAAATATAGCAAAAATACTTTCTACCACATAATCATCATTTCTTCAAAATAAAATATTTCCTTGGTTTTAAATCTCGTGAACATTCTATTTTTCAGCTCCATTCTGGTAATCATTGAGAGAAATTCCCAAAAAATACATAATCAGAAAATGTGATTGTGAGTACACAAATAATATTTAAAACTACAAGTAACAAAAACTGTCAACATTTTTAATAACACATATGAAAGATGCCACATACATTCCCAACAGTAAAAAGCATCTGAACTAAATTACAACTCTTATTATCATTACATAATTCTGTTATTGCTGATAATAAACTAATATCAAACGCAAAATTTGATAAATAATTCATGGTCTTTGGTTATAGGCCATTATAGATTACGAGGTAGTGACAAGTAAGGGGAGGAACTTGCAGAGAAATCAGGAGAAGTCATGTGTTTTCCATAAGTCCTGAAGTCTGTAATCGTGTGGGAAGTGACATGCAACAATCATCTTGAGAAGAAAGTGGAATCCTGATGATACAATTGGAGATTTGAAGAAACTGATTGTGGCTCAAACTGGTACATGATGTGACAAAATTTTTTTGAAGAAATGGTACACAATTTTCAAGAATCATATTAAGCTTCATGACAATAAAATTCATGATGAGATGAACCTGGTATCACCCGTGATGGCTTGATTATCCAAGGATTACTTTGTGCTGTGTTAATTTATGATTGTTATTTTTCTTTTTGCATGTTCCATTTAAAAGTGAGAAATATTTTTTTCTTTTTGAATTATAGTGTATGTGATAGAAGCTTTTAAAAACTCTGTAATCGCACATGAACTTGGTATTATGTTGGGCCATGCCCAACAAGACTTCTTGTAGTATTCTTTGATTATTTGAATGATTTCATTATGAATACGAGTGAATATTTTATCCAGGGAGATACTACATGCCAAGTGAGTAAGGGGACAAGAAAGAACAAATGAGGTAAATCAGTGTACCGTTTGTTAGTTTCTGCTTCAGGATTCACCTGGTTCTAACATGAGAATCATACAAAACTACCATTCAGAGCAGTTAGCTGCTAGAAATCTCCTCCAGATTGTGGCATTGTATGTACATTATTAACAAGAATTGATAATTTCAGACAAAAAAAGATACTTTGCTTTTTTTTCCCATTACACTAAAATACCGCAGAACTAGTGATGCTACAGCATGGCACAGACTTTCCCGAATTAGTTTTCTATTTCCTATGGTCTCGGCTAGCTATTCGATCTTGCCACATACTCTTGCCTCTTGCCATCAATCATCTTGCTTTCAAATTCTTTCAAATTTTGTCAGTCTTCATGCAGCTCGTTGCGTGTATTTTGCAAATGTACATTCCCGCCTGAAATATGGTATAAAATTCTGGGTAAACTCATTATGTAGTACGCAGACCTTTAGATTGCAAAAGAAAATTATTCGAATAATGAAAAAATGCCATCCGCGTTACCCTCGCAAGCCTCTCTTCATTGAGCTTGGAATCTTACCACTGCCTTGCCTATATATTTACGAATCTGTAATATTTGTCAAAGTGACTTACTTAACGGTGGGAACATATTTTCATGCAATACTGATATTTATAATTACAACACACGTCGCAAAAATCACGTTCATCAAGTGTCAGAATCAACAGCTCACTATCAGAAATCCACATACAATACATGTACGTTACTTCACAACGCACTGCCAGATGACATTAAACAATTGAAATCGGTTCACAAATTTAAGTTAAAAGACAATTTTTTTATGCTGCATAACTGTTTCTATACAATTAGAGACTATACTGATTATCAAGAAGAAAAATAAGTTTTATTTTAACCAAACAGTGATATATAATGAATTAGTTTAAATTTGTATTGTATATTTTCTTTTAAAGACTTAATATGTTTGTAACAAATAATGTACTTCAGCTTCCGGGTCAATGAACCCCACCTCGATCAGGTTTTTGTCCAGTTTCCCTGATCCATTCACCAAATGCTGAGATGGCCCCTTGCTTTGCTTCTGAACGTAAATGTAGCTTCACTATGCGCACGTTTTGTTCACCTCTCCTTTTGCTTGTAATGGTAAGAGTAGAGGTAAGGGCGAGTTACTATTTTGTTAGCAATGCAGAAAAATCATACTTGCAATTCGTTTACCGACGCAAATAATTTTTCTATAACTCGGAAATGAAAATGTCTATTTTTTCAAACATTCCTAATCTTGCGATTTTTAAAAAGGTGTTTTTATAATTTATTTTTATTAATTTATGTTAAACGTTTACTCATCTTTCAACTATTTATAGTTAAAAAGACGGGAAGGGATTCTGGAACTGAAGAAAACGTGCGCAGATACTCTTCTCCCCCATACGTCACATACGGTTTTTACTGTTTTTTTACTAAATAAATCGCCGCCCAAAGTACATTTTTGTGACATTTTCTTAATTTTTTGGTTTCCTAATAGTAGAACGATAATATTATTTTAAGAATATTAAAGTCCGTAAAACCTCGTCCTAAATAGCAAGTTTCTTTGAAAAAATTGGAGAGAAAATAGGTTTAAGCGCTACTGTAAATTCGAAATTTGAAGCTCTTTTTCACATAAACTTTTTAAGTTTTCGAAAAGAAGTCATTTCAGACACATTATATATATAAATATATATATTCTTTTCCTGAACTCTGCTTTCGATCCGTCCGAATTTTTATATTTTTGTATTACTTAAAAGATGAAAATACGGATTCGTCATTAGTATGTGTTGAAATAGATTATTTCAATTTCATTTAAAGTGGTGTTATACCATAGGATATGATTAGGATCTTGAAACTAAACACACTGCAACACTTTTGTGAATATTTGGAATAATATATTTCGTACCTTCAAACATGAAGATCCCTTCCCTTCCCCGAGCGCGCGAGCAAGGGGAGTGCTGTGTAAACTTGCGTCAGTGAACTAGTGCCCCTTTGTTACAAGAAATAATTTGTACAAGAATTGCAAAATATAAGTGAAGAGAAGCAACAACTTGGGAAGTCAAGTGGGGAGGAAAACTGGGCGACGTGGCGCATATAAAGATAGTGAAGGTTATGAAGGTAGTACTAGAATGTGATGCAGTATAATGAGACCTCGTCGGGTGCAAGTGAAACACAGACACGGAGTTGTTCTGTACAGATTTATTTACAAGTTTTCCTATACAATATTTACACTCTTGAGGAACTAGCGGATGCTCTCCCAGCACTGCACATGCCTGAGGCATATCTGCCTCACCTCACGTACACCCCAGCGGCTAACTTAGCGCCGCTCCTGGTCTCTCGTCCCGTGGCAAACCGCCACATATCGCAGACGAAGCTAAACCTATAACCCCTGGCGGGTGAAAAGTCCCTTCCGCACCGCGATTCGGTTCAAACTCGAGTGACCACGGCTCGTTACTCTCCAGCCACTTCGCAAGGATCACGAAACAGACCTCCCATGACGGCGACGTCATCTCATTACCGAACCCTGGGCCTGGTTGCAATTTGGAGCCCAGCTGCTCAGCGAATGTTCTCACCCCTCCTGCGCCAATTGACACCCGCGTTCCGAGTCACTTCCACCCCAGCCCCTCAGGGAGGCCCCAGCTTTTGTGGCCTTCCACTTGCCGCCAAAGGACTGCTCCCGCTGGCCTCCCGACATGTGGGGTTCAGCGGGCACATTGGCTCGACGTTTCAATATGATGTAGTCAGTGGAGAAAGAAAAAACCTGGAGCGTAAGAAATTTTGCATCTCAATTTGGTTCGTTGGTGAAAGCAAACTGCAGGTCTAAGAAGCGACTAATGTTGGCATTCGATACGAAGCCGCTACTTCGTGTTGCAACTTGTGTGACTGCCCAAAATGAGTGGGATAAGCTACATCAAATATATGACACAGTCGGTGTAAAACATTTGTTACGTCATAAATTCCACATTGAATGAGAATGGCCGAGGGTGTGCAGGAACATCTTGCAAAATCCGACGAGGTGCAAACGAAAATGACTCTGCATAACAAGCCAATAGATTACGGTGACCTATGTTCTCTGCTGCTGCAAACGTTTCCGAAATAATTAGTTCATATTTATGTGACATGACATGATTTAGCTAAAGAAGAGAAGACTGGGACAAAATTATAGAAGAGATGCCTGAACTATGAACTTCGAATAGCAGAAAGTGACGAGGTAAAGGTGGGTACTGCAATGAGGTGCATTAAAGAATAACTCCCTGTACAAGAATGGAGGCAGAACGGGTTCAAGTGATAAAAAGAGGTGTTATTCTTATGGTAATTTTGGCCACATTTCGAAAGACTACAAAACAAGCGTAGTTTATTTTTAAGTGCAAAGGAAAGCGGCATATATCTAAGATCTGTGATGTTGGGAAAACTGCGATGCTGATCCAAAGATGAACCCAACAAGTGGTGAATAAATTGAAATGTGGTGCTACACATGTTAGTGTTATGTCGTGACTGGTGTGTTTCTTATCGCGGATTCGGAACACGTAAAGAAATGGACAGTGCTCAAAAATGGGGTAGAGATTGAAGCATTTGGTAGTGGGCGTATGAATGTTTGGAAAAATGGATAGACAAACACCTTGAAGATGTGTGGTATTGACCAGATAGCTCTTGTAATCTGTTCTCTGTAAGGAATGTAGGTGACAAAAGTATTGACCAAATCATAAAAATAGTGGAAGAGAATGTCTATTTTTGGAGAATAGAGTTCTGATCGCACTTGCTGTATCAAAGAATAGCTATATGTATGTATATGTATATAAGTATATATATATATATATATATATATATATATATATATATATATATATATATATATATATATATATCGAGTGGTGGTACGGGTCATCTTACAAAAAAGGGCATATGTACTTAGTAATTTGCCAAACTGTTAGCAAGCACGGCACGAAAGACTAGGTCATCAAAATTAAAGGCATGTACAATCTTTCCTTATGGTTTGTGGCACAGTAAGTACATCTCCAGAACGAAGACCCGTCATCATACAAAACTGCTTGACTGCCAATGGCTTCGTCATAATGTTGCCAACTCGTTTTCTCCTTCAATATGCTCCATTCGACCTTTAAGATAGCAGTCTCATACGAAATAGGGGCGGTTGCATAAAAGTTCGATATGGAATCCATAAACTTATTGGTTCTATAAACTAGCCCATAGCAGAAAAACGTGTTTCTAGAACAATCAATAAGACTTATAGAACCTATAAGGCTGCTTATAACTTATAGGTCCTAAAACGGGTCTACAAATGCTAATGGATTCAACAAATAAGCAACATGGCGGCTCTACGCACTGCTACAGCTGTTTTGTTTGAGGTTATTGGTGGTACCTGGCGTCCGTGTATTGTGTTGTGTTTTGGTGGCTTTTACGAATTTTATTTAGTGTGTTGTGTGCGATTTAGGGGTATTTGTATGTTTTCAATTTCAGTGAATTCTATATTCATACATTCTTTTTTCATGTAGTGTGACGAGAAGTAAGGATTAAATTTGGTTATGAAAAAAGTTAACGTTTGCTATAATATTTTGTCTTTTTTCAATTCTTTTTCACCAAGCAGCAATATCAATCAACTTCCACTGCTTACGTGTGGCATCCCATCCCTTTTGAGAACAGACACCTTCGTCCATGATACAATAAAGCCAGATTGTATCATGTACTGGTGAATAAATGAGTGCTATGAATGTAAACAATAGTTTTTCAATTACGTTAAAATTCAAGGATTTGTAAAAGAATAGTCTAGCTCACACTTAGCCCTTCCTAGAATCATCAGTGAATTTAATTTGTAGTCATAAGGCTGACATTTGATTCATCATAAAGAATAATTTTCAGTTATGAAACGATTTCTTTCCAATAACTAGATAACCATTGAAGATTACAAAATTTATTGATGAACCAATGATGAAAACGTTTCCCTTTAAGTGGTAGTATTAACATCAGTATTACAAATAAAATTTGAATAATTTAAATGATTATCCTCTAATTATGTTTCAAACTCATGACATATTTTAGTACATTATTGCCTGCCGATATTTGGCAAATTAAATGCCTTAACTTCTGAGCTTTACTTGTATTAATATGTTCTATTTAATTGTTTAGATAGCAAATTAATTATTCCTTTGTATTTTGAAGGGATTTGGATAGTAGTCCATTATTAATCATAATTTATTATTAATTGTATCAAAAACTTAAAACTTAAATTTAAGAATGGAAGGTAAATTAATTTATTTATATACAAATAGGCAATGGTCTATATAAAGAATTAATTCTATTTACAATAAGAACAAAAATACAAGAATTAAACAAAAAATAAATTAAAATGAAAATAATGAAATAAAACGGAATTGTTACTGAGACAACGCATTAAGAAACACAACCAAAAACACCTCCATTAAACGCAACACATGCTAAGAACGTGCAAAACGCTGTAAGGAATAAGTGGTGTTCAAATATCGACTGTGTCGCTATCTATTGGTTGCATCTCGAAGTTCTTATAGAATCTATAGTTATAGATTCCCTGAATTTGCTTTATGCAATGGTGCACGTCCTATGGAACTTAAAAATTTTATTGAACCTATAGCTATGGAACCCATATGAAAAGCTTAGTATCGTATAGTATCGTACTTCAATATGCTTTGCGCGTTTATGAAACTCGGGGTTTCTTGTTTCTCAGTACTCGCGTTGTCGATACGTAATGTTAGTTTTTTCTTGGTTTGGACTCCAAACTCCTCGCGAAGGCGTTTCAACCACACCAATTCTTTGGACCCCTTCGCTGGCAGCAATGAACTCTGCCTCTGTTGTCGACAGGAACACTGACCTTTGTAGTTGACCAGCCCATGTCATAGCTCTTCCATTGTACATTGTCACAATACCTCTTGTCGAATGACGAGTCCTGACGTCACCAGCAAAGTCACTAAATGCTTCCAGCCCTTTGTCACCATTACGGATTTGGTATGAAAAGCCGTAGATACTCGTATCTTTCAAATATCGAAAACCGCTCTTCACATTTGTCCAATTAGATTCTGTTGGTTGTTGCATTGTACGATCAACTCGAGATACTGCAAAGGCAATGTCAGGTCGATTAGAAGTCATGAGATACATTAAAGAGCCAACAGCCTTACGGTATAATACTTTTGTCGATACTGGATTCTGTGTCCAATTGTCACTGAGATTACAAGACGTAGTCACATGATTTGATTCTCGCATCCCGAAACGTTTAAGCATCATTTCATTATAGATCTTCGGATTTACAAAGTCATCATCTGCACGTTGCTCAATATGAACTCCCAGGAAATTTTACAAGGGTCCTGTAGTAATTTTGAAATTCTGCTGTAATTGTTCAATAAGTTAATCAATTTCATATTGATTTGTTGCACCTACCACTCCGTCATCCACGTAAATGGCAACAATCAATTTCTTATTCATATATTCACATATAAACAAGCAAGGATTAGCAGGCAGCCTTCAGTCCTCGATTCTCCATGAAGCTGTCGAAGCTATGATTCCAACAGCGTGGGACTTGCTCGAGACCATAAAGACTCTCTTCAATTTACAAGCACGACCACTTCCATCGTCGAACCCTTCCGGCTAACACATGTATACTTCCTCCACTGGACTGTGTTTCATCATAATCTATGACAGCATATTGTGCAAACCCTTTAGCTACGCGTCGAGTACGTCAATTTCGTAATAATCTTAGCACCTTTTGGGCACCTCACTAATTACCAAGTACAATTCTTAGCTAAAGCATCCATTTCTTCCTTTATAGCTGCAATCCAGTCGGCTTTGTTTTCCGAATTTAAGGACTCTTTATATGTTGAAGGATTCCGAATACCGGTAACTGCAGATAGAGTTGAAATCATCTCATAGTCTCCGGATGTCATCCATGCTGGTGGTTTCACGTCATTACATACGTCGAGATTTTTCATGTCGTATGACCACCTCCTCTGGTTCTTCAAGTTGCTTCTCCAAAGACTGCTCTTCTGATTGTAATTCCTCGTTAGAGCACGACATAAAGTCCTTATTTTCTTCCTGTTCGACTGACTTATCATCAATCCTCACTGCTGATAACTGGAAGTTCTCTTCAATTATGGTGGTACCCACACGTTCTGGTTTAAAATTAACGTCATATGATTTGACGATTTTTTGGGGAAACGGCACATATATTATCCACGCACGTTTTCTTGAGCCTTCGCTTCGCTTGATGTGAGAGTGGGGAGTTTGGTTATTTTCACATAAGGAATTTTACGGCGAAGTTGTAGTTCATTTTTCATGCGAAATTGTTTTTAGTTCACGGGAGCGGACATTCCTCGTCACCAGATTTTGTCCAACTCTCATTGCTATCATTTATTCTTAATGCAGCTTATGTTGGGAAAGGAGTGGGGGTAGATATTCCGGGGCTCAGGAAAACGTGCGGATATAATATCTGATATCCATCTCCATCATTCCAGTAACCAACCATCTTACCAGGTACACTCTTGTCAAACTTTCTGTGAAACTGTTTCCATGTATGAACAAAGCAGTCTGTTTCAAAAATGCATAGATGTTCCCAATTTAAAATTGTACTGCCAGTCCACAATTGCTCTAGTGATTGATTTTCTCCTGTAGTTTTGAATGTACGATTTAATAAACGGCTGTTTCACATTCTTGTGACATCATTTTAGACAAACCACTCACTGAAAGCATTGACGGAGCCAACTCCATAATTGTTGTATTTCCTTGTTCTGCAGCTGCGTTTTGTTCCGGAGTGAAAGGGGTAGACATCACGATTCCACGATCACTTAAGATACGTCGAACATCTTTACAGGCCAACTCTTTCTGTCCATCGCACCGAAACGTGTTTACCTTACGACCTGCAGTCGAAGCCTCGTTTCGAAAGATGCCCTATAAATTTCATTCTTGTTTTTTTTTTTTTAAAGAAAACGATGAAATTTGCTATAATTGTCCTTAAAACACACAAAATACCTTTCACGTTGAAGGGATTCAACTAACATCTGTTCATTTATATCTGCATTTATTTGTTCCCAACAACATTAGGCCAATTTCTGATGATACGTGAGATAAATGGCCTTGCCCAAAGTACATCTGTCATAAAAATCACCAGTTTCTGGTGCACGTACATTAATGTGTTTTTCAACTCATTCTGATCAAGGCATTTATCGTGATGTCCAAGACGCTCATGCCACACCAGAAGAGTCACAGCTGCTGTCGCAATGTTTACTATTACAAATGTCTTGCAACGCCTGGGACATACCAAAGAACCTTCAAATGTTCCGGAGTCCATTTCTTGTTGGTAAACATTTTCATGATGACAATGCTAGAATCATAAGCCAACATGGTCCCTTGATTTGCCATCTGAACTGGTACTGGAACGGTATACGTATTGTAAAGTTGCAAAATACAGCTTGTTTGATGCTATGTGATACGTTGCACCAGAATCAGCAATCCTCAGATCCGCTGACGTTATATTGTTACTCTTCAAGAATGCTGAACCTTGAATAATATTCGTTGCATCGCTTGTTACTAGAAACGCGGAACCATGAATATTTCTGTTGTTGCACTCTTCTTTTTATTTTTCAATATTCTGCAATATTTCTTTATGTAGCCTGGTTTCCCGTATCACCCACTCTTCTCCTTTTTGTAGTCGTTTGATTTTTCAACTAACCTTTTTGTGGCACTTTTTACTTAATGCAAATTGACGTTTTGTACCAGATGCTTCACCTGTAAAAGCACTGAATTCTGTTGGCGTACCTGTCTTTAGTCGTTTTTCAATTGTACATAACTTTTCCAGTACACTATTTGTCGTGCTTTTATCATCGACTCTCGTACATTACTAAATTCCTGGTACTCAGGGGCACAGTAATGAAAATCTGTCCGCGCAATAACTCCACTGGAATGTCATGTGATCATCGCTTGGGACGCTCAGTATTTATATCCGCAAATATTTTTTCAACTTTTGCCACATGTGCAGCAATTTCCATTTCTAGATCACGTTGCAACTTGAAAATATCTATCAACAAACTTAAAATCTGAATACTGCTTTGTTCATACACGCTAACCAGTTTGTTCCATATGTCTTTGGCATTATTATAGGTTAACACCAAATCCCACGCCGCAGCTCGAGCGTTGTCACGTTTCCAATCATGCACTTGTTTCTTCTCTTCAGCCGCTGCCTCTATTGCATTTGCAATTACCGAATTCTGTCTCGTTCCGTCAATAATACTTGCCATTTCGTGCTGTTCGAGATGCATATGTACTTGACACTTCCATTTCACCCAATTAGATGCACCCAAAAGTTTCTCGATTTTTATGTTTAACTCTCTCACTGACATTGTGCACTAACCTCTCTGCATGATGCAAACCAAAGGGTTTTATCCAAATCGCAATGCACCTTTTCTAGCGTTTTCATGCGCTGAAACGTGATGAGCTCCTAACCTGAGCCCTTATCTGTAACTGCGTGAATACAATACTGTAAACAGCTTAAAACGAGAGAACACACGTTCACTAAGCAGCGCCAAACAGGTCCTACCCATAGAGGAGAGATATTTCTACTCTATGGTCCTACCAAAGAGTCAAGGAATAACGTGTAACTAAAGTTCTGAACTGTTCCGGTAGATGTCGCTTAATGTAATATTTACATCCTCAATAATTGACCTTTGGAGAAATGGTACAAAAGTCTATAACTCGCCCAACTTTTCTTGAACGATGACCTTGCTTCCCCCTGTCTGGCACAATAAACAGATAAAGGTAAAAGCTCGCAGCGAACACTGATGACAACATTTCAAACACATCTTCACTGGCGCGAAATAGAAATAATTTTCTTTTGAAGACGATAACTTCTATCGGTTATTTTCTCCAAAAATCTAAAGAAATGTCCGAAGCAGGTACGGACCTATCACAGGAGATACCTCGAACTCCTAATAAAGTTAAGAACGCAAATTATTGAGAACGTTACGAAGGCGTGACTGATTCTCCAGAGATTGGCATTACTTCATAAAATCCAGTGGCCCATTTCGTAACTAATACCCCCTCTCTACCCGTTCATCGTTCAAGAAAAGTTGCGCGAGTAATACTAAACCTGGAGAAACTATTTTTGTTGATGTGGTCCAGTGGAAGAAAAGGACAGGGTCGGCCATAGGTAGAAAGTACGGTCGAAACGTTTCTAGCCCTAGATAATTACTGCAATATCTCGAACAACCGACGTTAACCACTTTTATTATGATCCTTCGTGAATGTGCAAATATATTTCGAGAGCACAGCTTTATTAGTTTTGCCGCTGGAGTGCGCTGAATGTCATTGTGTAAGTAAAATGGCGAGTATGGAAAAAACAAGGACCGTGCCGTCATTGAATATCTTCATTTAAATGAAATGTCGCCAAAGGAAATTCTGAAGAACATGCATACGACACTTAGGGGTAGTGTCTTATGCAACAGTGAAAATCTAGGTGGCCGACTTCAAACGAGAAAAAAACAGTGTGGAAGATGTGCCAAGGAGTGGGAGACTCTTCACCGTTGACGCAGATGAAAGTCTCTTCTATTTATGATGTAATGCAAAATCGCCGAACAACATTGCAGCACATTGAAGTTACATTTGGAATCTTCCATGGGCGGGCTTATGACATTATTGGGGACACGAAAAGTTTATTTTCGCGCGCGGTGTTCATTTGCATCAGGCCAACGCACCGGCAAGTAAAGTCATCGCAACCCAGGAAACTGTTACGTCATCCGCCATACTCTCCTGCTTTGGATCCATCAGACTTTTTTCTTTTTCCCAATCCTCGAAAAGGACCTAAAAGATCATTGATTTGACAGTGATGCAGTGATTGATCTTGATGAATTCCTGGTTAGACTCGGGGAAAAAAACAACGAAAAAAACGAAAAAAACACCTTTTATTTGAATGGTTTGCGAAAGTTGTATCATCGTGCCCGCAAGTGTATTAGTGTACAAGGTTATGTTGAAAAATAAATTGGTAGTATGAAATTTCTATCATGATTTGTTAGGCTAGAAACGTTTCCACTCCTTTCCTTACTTTCAAGGATGACTTTACAAGTTTCAGCGCGACGTCTTCGACAGTTCGATACCCGTGAAGTCCGAAGATTTATAGCAAGCATTGACCTGAAAACATTTATTTACTGCCATATATACTCCACAATAGAATGGGGTTGCAGAACGCGAAAATAGAATAATTTGTGAGACGGCACCTTGTTGACTTCAATTAGCAGCTCATCTCCTAAAACCAGAATGGGGTGAAGCAGTACTTGCAGCAGCTAAGTTTAAGGTGACCAATCGTACCTTAGGGAAAACAGTCCTTATGAAGATTCTGTCCTTCCTCGGAAAGTGTCCTCCTTTTCGATAACTTAGGACTGTTGATCTCTGTATCCAGAGATGTTGCGCCGAACTGTTACGCGTCATGTAACGGTACAGTTCGGAAAGACGCATTAGTGATGCCCAGATCGGCGGAATTCCCGCCGTTTTCAGTGCTTACAGCTTCTCAGTATTTAATATTTTTGAACAAGTGAGAAATCAAAATTGTATGTTGATATTCGAACTGCATCTCTTACCGTAAAATTCAATATGAAGGATATTTCTGGCTCCGAAATTTCCAATTATATTGTTAGAAAATGTAGACAAAAAATATTCATTGGAAACAATATTAGTTTAATAAAATTATTAAAGGGGATATACGCATAATTCGTGTATTTTTGTTTGAAGTAATTGAATGTATTTACGTTGCTCTTTTCGTTTAAATTTTATCGTCCATGTTTTCATTGTAAAAAATGGTCACCTTATTAAATAGGACTCCTCCATCCAAAGTTGCAGGAGAAACACCTATTGAACTGTTTTTAAGAAAGGAAGACGATTGTTCTCCCGTCAATTAACATTTTTTGCAATTGGCAAATTGGACATCGCAAATTCTTCACCCCTAATATTAATTTCACGATTATTGACGCACTTTCTAAGTGCACGATATTGTTCTTGCAAAACTTTAACTGCAGTTTCTTTATTGGAACAATTTCTGTCAACCGAAATAAATTTAGTTCCTCCATTGGCATTAGAACTATGTAAACACAATGCCTTCTCTCCCGCCATTCGTTCCTTACTTTCGTTCACCTTTCTCTCACCATCGGAGTACGATAAGGGATAAGACCCGATGATACTTATAACCTGAAAAAAAGAGTACAATTGTGGTAAATTAATAATTGCGCAAATTATCATACTAGCCTCTTTTAATGTCTTCATTAGAAGGGGCTTCCAAATAAGTGTCTCTGTATCCAGTTGATAATTTAAAAAATGAATTGTGTGGAATCTTTAAGAATTTTTTGAAAATGATTCCTTCAGTTGTGGCTATCATGGCTAATAACCAAATAAATAGGAAACTTTTTCAATTATTGTCAGAAAGACAACATTACATTTTTATCAGCCACCAACTTCTTCCATTAGTTGTACCATCCATTGTGGATCTTGGCTTTCTCAATTAAGTCATTCCATCTTTTCCTATCCTCTACAGTCACTCTCCAGTCTTTTTCGCCATATGCCCTTAAATCTTGCAACACGCCATCCATCCACCGAGATCTTAGTCTTCCTCTCTTTCTTGCACCTATCACCACCCATTCCGTTATCTTCTTTGGGAGTCTGTTTATCTGCATTCTTTGAATACGACCCAAGCATTTAATTCTTTGCACTTTAATAAATCTGATGATATCCTCCCCTTTTTATTAAGTTCTGTATTTCATTGTTAGTTCTTATCCTCCGTACATCAGCAATACCTTGTATTAGCCCACATATTTTACTTATCTGCCTTTCATTCTTAGATGGCTTATGTCTTGGTCATTTAATGTCCATGTTTTTGCTACATAAATATCAACAGGGCGTAATGTATATTCGCATTTTTATATCTTTTGCTCATAGTTTAGATTTTAGCCGTTTTAGATTGGCATAACATGCCTTTTGCCTTTTTATCTTTTCATTGATTTCAAATTGGATAAATTTTTTTTCAATGACAATAGATTCTAAGTAACTAATGTTATTAACTTTTTAGAGTAGGTAGATATTTAAGTGTATTTCTTTTATTGAGGGTTGTGGGTTTCTGGTAAAGTGCACCTACTTGGTTTTTTGGTCATTCACAAATCCTACTTTTTTGGTTTTTTTCTAGCGCATTCAACAGAAACTGTCTTGGTTTTTCCTACTCTAACCAAATCATCCGCATAGGCTCTGAGCTGAGATTGCTTAAAACTTATATCTCCTCTTATATCTAATTTTCTAATATTTCCAATATTTAATAAAACAGGTTTGCTGATATCATGTCTCCTGAATGGATTTCAAAGGAATCTGATAGTTTTCAACTTTAATTCTACCAGTAGTGTGCTTTAAAGTCGGCCCAATTAAACTAATTAACTTGTTTAAGATACATACTTCCTCTAATCTTTCCATTAATCTAGCATCATTAATTCTATCAAAGGCTTGTTTAAAATCTATAAAACAATATGTGCAGTTGCAGCTCCTGCCAAATATTTGGCACATGACAAATATATTATCTGTTGTAGATCTTTTGGTTCTAATCCCAGTTTGGTATTCTATTATACCTTCTACATACCTTGTCAACCTATTGTTTACAACTACTGCAAGAATTTTATAGGCAATATTAAGTAATTAGATTCCTCTGTAATTACTATAAATCAATTTCTTTCCTTTCTTGTATATTGGGCACACAATTGTTGTTTCCCAGTGATTTGGCATCGTTTTTTATTCCACATTGTCTTTCTCAATTCAAATTCTCTTTTTTGTAATAGTTCTCCTTTTTGAATAAGCTCTGCATTTATGTTGTCAATTCCAGGTGCTTTTGATTTCTTAGTTTCTTATTATGGTCACTACTTCATACATCGGTTCCTCTAGTTCTGACTACCAGTATCCATCACCGTAATAGTATTCTTGCGTGTGTTCTCCCTGAAAATATTCCTTACACTTATCTAGTATTTTAATTTTTCCTGAAAGAATTGTGCAATCTCTAGATCTTATATTACTTATTCTTAGCTTAAACTCTTTTGTTAAATATTCTACCTTTTTATAGAATTTTCTATAGTCATTTTTATTTTATTAATTTTTTTTTTTAATTTTCTTTCAGAAGGGATTCCATTTCAACATTTCTGATTCTTAACATATCCCTCTTTTTGTTTTTGCACTTTTTTCTGGCATTTGCTCTTTCCTGTTCATATTCTTCTCTATTCCTTCCAGTATCTTTGTCGAGGCAATTAAGTCTTGCTTCATTTTTCATCTTGATGGCATTTCACCATCAAAGTAAATTGTGTTTATTACCAGATTTGACTCTTATATTTTCACCAGTTTCTTTTAGTACCACCTTTTTAAGGTTGTCCCATTCTATTTCTATGTCAGCACTGGCTTCATTCTCTTCAAGGACATTCTTCATTGCATTTTCGTATGGTAATTGCACTTACTTTTCATTTAGATTTTCTACATTTCACTTTTTTGTTCTTTAGAATTAATTCTTAGTCTGACTTTGACTCCTACTAGGAAGTGATCAGAATCACAACTTGGTCCTTTGTAGATTTTGACTTCTAAAATAACACATCTATCTCATCTTGTTATCCAATACACTAAATACTTGGTTCACTAGTGTTCAATCGGCGCTTTCCGTGTGCCTTTATGGATGTTCTTACATGCAAATATTGTATTGCTTATTGTAAGATCTTGTAGTTGGGCCAGATGAAACATCATTCTGCCATTCTCAGCCATTTCATGTAAAGTGTGTATGCCTGTTATTTTTTTTTTTTCAATTTCTGTCCCGGTTTTTGCATTACAATCTCCTATAATCATTATCGTATCGTACTTGGGTGTCTAGTCACAAACGTTCATTCTTTCACTATAGAATTTCTCTTTTTCTTCCAGTTCCTTTATTCACAGTTTACATATGCTATCGTTGAATGGCTCAAATCCCATTATACATTTTTTGCTTCACCTCTTACCTGAAATCCAGTGCCTCTATATCCTTTCATGTCTTTCTGCCCACTATACAAGAATGTATAGTCTTTCTTTTTTATGTATCCACTATCAGGCCAACAAATTTCCTGTAGGACTGATTTGCATATCACTATTAGTTCTTCAGCCATTTCCTCTAATTTCCCTGCCTGAAGCACCGTTTGTATGATCTAGGTGGCCATTCTTAAATACTTTCTCATTATCCTTGGATGTTGCGAAGATTAGTAAATAGAGATCCATCCTCCTTACTTCAATTTAGACTTCATAGCAGTTTCTTTTTTCAAGAATAAGGGGTGCTGGCATTACATCTAACTTCTTTTCCTAGACAAATATTGGGATAGAGTTTACTCCCCTACTAAGTTGGCTTCACTACACCTTACAGAGTCCTTTCAACCCTTGGTTTACTGTTAGTTTTCCTTCCCTCAGCTCAAGCTCCTGTTTTAAGGTGTTGGAGACTTGCCTTCCACCCATCTCTTGTTGGATACTCACATCAGAGAGCATTACCCAGGAGCCAACACGTGCAGTGGAGAGATTGGATTTATTGACCATACCCAGTTCTTGATGGCTCTTCTTTCAGGGCACCCCATTATAGGGAGACATTGCCTGATATTTATTGGTGTAGACCTATGAGCATTGATCTACCCTATCAGGACCCTACCCAATACCTAGACCCCCATCAGCCACCAACTGGAAAGATTTTTCCGACTTATGAACTTGTGCATGTCTACAAAAATTTCCAAACTAATTTTATTAATTCACATGTTCACAACTGTACTAGAACAGACACCAACAGTGATACCAAAACCAATACACTACTTGAGCCAATTTCTCCATTTTAAGGATTCTATTTAAACAAGAGGAAGGAGTTCTATTTAAACATGCACCAAAATTAAATTTCAAAACTCTGTACACAACAAATTTAGATAGACAGAAAGTAAGTTTAGTTAAAAATGTTATACCAGACAGAAATATCTGCAACTTCAGAACTTGATGATCCGATGGCACTAAAATTTTTTTAAATTGTTCACGACTAGTAGAGGATTGTTAACATGAATTCTTCCTGTGGTTTTTATTCTGTCGATGAAAGGCTTGCATACCTAAGAAAAATTCTCAATTGGTTACACATCTGGAAAACATCACCTGCTGTTAAAAAACTCTAAAGAGGAAGACACACAGTACATTTCATCAGTTAATTTTAATAGACTATGCTTCATCACAACTAAATGAAGATCATTCAATCCAATATGTGTTCTATTCTGAACTGCAAACTGACAAGCTGCAACAATGTTTTAGGTCATACGGACAGTTGTATCAGGAGCTAATCTGTCATGTAGTAGAAACTGAGAATGTGTTATGAATGCGAGCAGCTAAATTTGATAATGTGAAGTTTTCAGAGCTTTAGAAGAAAAGGTTTCCTGTAACACAGAGAACTGATATTATCCCCTAATATATTGTATCCTCTAATAATGTTGATTTTGACCACAAAAGTCTCATGCAATCTGCCATTGAACTGCATATTCAAGAACACAGTGGACCTGAGTATGTGTGGCTACGCTGCACACAACATTTCAATGAAAACCCTCTAGTATTTACAAAAGATTTTTAATTCATCAAGCAAGTTTACAGCCTACGACTACAATCGTGGAAAGAGCGAGTAGAATGTGTACAATCACATAAACCAAGGTGGTCTGGTTCCATCTTTTTAAACTTACTGGGTTGGAATTATATCCTGCAAATCATTTCTTATTTTGTATATTCTTTCTTAATTTTATGCGGAGTTGTCTTTGTCTTCATTTTTACAAGTGAATAAAATCTAAGTTCCATGAAAAAGTAATAGTATCATCTACCTAAAAGTCATGCATCCATCTTACAGAGAAATAGTTTTAAACAGGTAATAATGATTATTTAAAACCATTCAAAGCTTTCAGGCATTGGAAACTTAATATGTTAAAAACACTTCTTTTGTAGTGGTAAATTAAGTGGGTAAGGTTAGAGTTAAAACTCCAGTTAAATTATATTTCACTTCAGAATAACTCAAAATGTATTACTCAATTTTTCTCAGGGGAACTTTGCATAGTCTAGCCCAGCTAGATTTTTCTGACCCTTCAGCAGTCAGTGGTACACGAATAAGTCTCAAGAACATCTATAACTGTAGAAACCAGTTTAATATTTAAAGTACACATGATAACAGTTTAATCTCCAAGCATGAAGTTATAGAAGGTGACATCTATAATCATTTCAGACAATCCATAATAGTTTTCATCTCTGCATTGCGTGTATTACTCAAATAATGTTTAGTGATAGGATTAGAATACAAATGCTTTAATGAAAGATATCCTTACCAACCGTGTTGTTAAAAATACGGGTTAACACATTTTTCATTACTACTTGTTTCAAGGACTATTCCACTAATAAAATTTCAGACAAAAACTGGCAAGAATTCATACCTTTCAAACTAATTGACGATGAATTATATAAAATAATATAATATACATTTTTCATTACCACCTCAACACAAGTGGTATTTATTACTGTCCGTTTACTGAGACACCTTATATAGCTTTGCTGATAACAACACAGGACACGTTTTAACAACACATTTTAAAGAACTGTCACTTTTAACTTATTAGTATTTGCTGTGACCCATCAATACATCTTTCCTTCTACCAGGGTACTGGTTCAACTAATATTTTTTTGATGTGACCAGCTGTTTATGCAATTACCCAGTACAATTTCACTATTACAATTTCTTTGTTTTCCCTGTTTCTCCAGAAATCAGTCACTCTATACAGAACACTCTTCCACACAAGTTCAAAATGTGTACCAACAAATTTTCCTGATTAACACGATAGTGGGGAAACAACATTATAATAAATAATAACTGATGAAATTTAGTTTATGATATATTTTGAACACAACAAATCCAATACAAACACACACTTATGTTACAAAAATACTGAGTTTATCACATACTACTCATTTCAATAGACATACAAAACAATGCATTCACCAAGCTTATAATCCACAATGCCAACAAGTCAATGCAGCAAGTCAATATGTTAAAATGTTGATGAATACTTTCTCAATTTAAAAAACTGATCCCCAAAAAACTATCCTGAAAATAACATCTTCACAGGTTATGTAGTTACAAAAATATAAGCTACTCATACTAACAAACATACATTTCACCACTGTCACACAACGTAGGCATTGTTGACACTATCCAGTGAAGTCAAATTTCAAAGCATGCCAACTCAAATATTTAGTATAACTCAATTATTACCTACATTACCAAAATTGACAAACATACTAAAATCTTATAACACAGCAATTCATTGCTAGAATGGAATAATACAAAACAGAACACAATAAAATGAATAATCAAACATGACAGTCTTTTTAACATTAATCAAAAATAGATAGGCTTGGTAAAGGATGTAACTTTTCAGTAGTAATTTATTGAAATACTTTAAGATGTAATGAAATCTATTCTGAAGTGTCTACTTTGGCATCTTAAAAGGATTTGGATCCTGGAAATGTGAAATTTTAGAAATGCTCCAAAATTCCCAATAATCATGACATTCTTAACTGAAATATCATTACACCCACGAATTGCTTTGCATTACATTATTAAACATTGCTTCTTTAATGACACATCTTTGGTACAATTGTACAGTAGACTATTGTAATTTGTAAATAACAAAAATCAGAACATCACAGAATATCATCACCTGTATCACAAAGTTAACAAAACTTACACATGATAACTTCCTCCATCAAGCCGTTCATCATTTAGCCATGAAACCAACCAATTTGATGTATCATGAGAGAGCCACAACCAACCAATAATAATACCTTCCAAATGACCTAAAACTGCACCAGCAGCAACATCAAGTACATGATGTCTCTGCAATAACACTCGAGATACACATACTGCAGTAGACCAAGCCATCAACGGCATTACGAAAATGACTGATAAAGGCCATAAGTAAATGAAAAAGTGAGCCACAAAACATGCTCTGGAAGCATGACCTGATGGAAAAGAGAATTTATCAGGTCCTACAGTAACAAACATATCAGATTTGTTACTTGCTGGTCTTCTACGTCTTGTATATGCCTTCACAACAGCAATAATCAGCAAGTCCACAAACATACCTGTAAACAGAACATTAGCTATAATATTTCATGTTACTTTACACCCACAAATATCTATAATAAATAACTCCTGAAAACAGTAACAACATAAGTTACAAATTGTTACAGTCTGCGAGCAAAGGTACCACAAGCCTTTAAGTAAAGGCATTATACCCAATTATCTAAAAACGTTAGACGTTTCCTTGAGCCAGAGATAATTTTTATACAACCAATTGGCTTTTGAATTTCATTACAAGTGCAGAAGAACTGTAAATTCATGCTTTCATTCATATCTCTTTAACATAGGAAAAATTCATTTTCAAAACTGATTTCATCTGGATCTGCTAGATATTCTCCGGATAACTAATTTTAAATAATGGCATGAAATAAAAATAAAACTTGTATATATTATTATTAACTCATATTATTAAATCATTTCTTCTACTCTTATGATAGGAGTAAAAACAATATTTTCAACTTCAATTTATTTTTCACATTATCTACTTCAAAACATTCAGAACCTATGGGTAAATATACAAAATTAAAACATCGAAACTAATTCAAGTTTTTAACTTTCCAGAAATTGAAAAAGAAATGTAAGAAATTCTCTGATCTTTAATACTAATATGATCTAATGGATACTTCTGATGCCAATTAATATATGGATTAAAATGGAACACCGCTTTTCCTAACCAAATCAAATTTAGAATAAAATAAAAATACAGAAAAGGCAAAATAGCTAGTTACAAGATGCACTATCAAGTTCCATTACTACATAAACTCACACAATATACAACACACTTGAAATTAACACAATTCTAGAACAAGTTTGAAATTAAGAAAGCATAAATTTTACAATATTCAATGCAACAGCTTCTGAAACTCATTTGAAGGAGCAAAAATGTTTACACAATGAAGCTTTCCACATATTGATGGTCAGAATTTAAGTCACCTCTTTTACATGAAACCTCTACCCCCTTAGATGCATTCAAAGTCAAGCTCGTAAGCCCTTACAAGTCTTTGAAGTAAGAGTACAAACAAGAAATTTTTGAAAAGAGAAGTGACGGGGAGGAGAGAAGAAGCCTTATAATTACCAACAATTCAATGAACAATGAAAATTTTGAAAGAATAATTTGGAAATCAAATTGGGAAACAAAATCAAGGCATGACTAATATTACTGACAAGGACGAAGAGTAATAGAAAGCACCAAGTAGTGATTATCTAGAATGCAGTGCTGGGATACATTGAGATGGAAATTATATAGTTATTTACCATAACAAGTTAATGATCCTTTACTCCATGAATTATTAATTCCAACAATTTACACCTCCAAATACACAGATATTTCAGTGATTGACATTTTTTAGGCATGCATGATTATTACTTGCAATGTTTTACATTCCGTATTGTGTTTCCTAAAATCTCATGCATGATTATTTCAAATACAAAGGGGTCAACTGTAGATAGTCTTACATTAAATTTTCATCAAAATTAAGATAATACTAACATATATACGTCGTATTATTACATTGTGTCTGTGTACATAGAAATGCTGGTGTAACAAACATCACTGAACTATGAAAACATTTGTTTCTTCCTGTGAACTGGGATGGCGAGGATTTGAAACAAAACCATATCTTATTTTTCGAACTCCACATGACAAACTTCCTAGTCATACCCTTCTCATTAAAATTTTCAAAAGATTACTTATATTAATTTAAGAATGTTAGAAAATTGCTCAATCAAGTAATATACTTCAATGAACAACTGCAAAATTTCATTTACTCTTTTACATTTTTGTTAAAAGGCAAATCAATCAGATGGTGCAGACTGCCTTACAATTTTCCCACACGTTCTTTTCTTGACATGGATCAAACAGCCTATTTTAGGACTGGACTACTGAGCACACACATCTTCCAAACATTTACTTGATCTCCAGAATTCATGGCACAGAAGTATATGAGTTTTAATGACAAAAAAAAATCACAATTTCTCCTACAACACTTCATGAAAAGCATTACTCAAACTGAGACGTTTCCATTACATCTCTCATAATGCACTGCAATACTTCTGGCCTTTTACAATGTCAGAATAACAGAGTTTAAATTGAGAGAGCAATGGAATATTAAAAAGCTTATCATTTAATACAAAATAGTTTTATAATAAAAATAATAAGCCCCAGTGAACAAAAATAATTATTTAAACTAATACACTCTTGGGAAATTAATTTCATATTACACTTTAGCAAAGGTACAATAAAAAATGTACTGTACAGAATACATACCCAATAATAAATTGATCTGCATGTTATGGAGGTCTGGACTGTCCCAGAGCCAAATAGAGGCCAATATACCACAAATCCAAGGAATGCCATGGCAAGACACCTAAAAATAAATTTCAGTTTCAGTACTGGAAAAATAAAATTCAACAATGTTTCCAATTACAAGATAAGGTTAAACTTGCCTCCAGCATTTTGTAGTGCGTCCTCAGAGATCTAAAAGGCAAACATTTATTTGCCAATAAACAAAATTTATTTGTTACATAAACATCATAATCCAATAATTTCTTTAAAGCACCAGGAATTTCTCGTTTTCCACCCATTTCGAAAAGTCTTCGGCACTAATGATCAGTCTTCCGTATAAAAATGTCCAATATATAGAACAATTTTCGTTACCACTATTTTATCTCAGATTTCATTAGATAAGAATCGTACAACCATGGATCACACAACCACACACAACTGTTCCAAGTTCGCTTACTCTCTGCAGACGATATATTTCAATTTTAACTTAGTCCGATGACGTAAATCAGCTGTTACGGAGTCATCCAATCGAGAGATTCAGTTACACCTACAATAGTGAACAATTGTGCCGATTAAGCTACCAATTGGACAACATAGAAACAGCTGATCAAACGTCAACGGGCTTTGTAAATAAAATGAAGTATACAGATTCGAAGGAATCCTAAGAATAATAATAATTGTAAAAGAGGTTATTAACAGAGGACTTTCAATATAATGTCCAGAATGACGTCATAACGTTTGGCGGGATAGTGTTGGGTGGCAGCCTCTGCTGTGCGCAAGCTATTCCTAGAGAATTACCAAGTTTTTGGCTGTATTATGAGGTTGCCGAAGTGCGTGTGTCTTTTATCACATTAGTTATTTACAATGATATTTGCTTTCTTTCTGTTTATTTAAGTTCTGGCTGCGAATTTCGTCGACAAATTGGATTTAAAAGCCGCTTTTTTATCAATACACGTCAAGTCACTACCTTTTCGTTTTTAAAACGATTGGAAGTAAAAACTATCATGACTATAGAGATAATGCTAAGATGCTGCTTTAAAATCAAATGAAATATATGAAACATTTGGTTTCCCGTGCCCTTTCATCGGTTATGGAAAGTGCCAAAGAAATTCGAGCCCCTGTGCTATTAAGGTAAAAGTGACTCTTTCCGTATATTTTTATAAACTGTCGGCTATTTAAATATTTATATTTTAAAAATTTGAATTAATTATCAAGATAAATATTACCTTCATTAAAATGTCATAATCTTTTACGGAAAATCCAGAATGTTCATGAACATAGTCACAAAATGTTCGTACTTTTTTACAGAGTGGAGAAAGTTTCAACACTAGGTTTGCCAGAATTTAATATAATTCAATTATTAATTTTTCAATGTATTAATAGTAACAAATACAGTGAACACCGATTATTGTTATCACTTCGGGCCGTAGCTAATATGAGAACATTAACTGATTGATAACAATAGGCGAAATATCGTGATGGAAGATTAGTAAATGAAAAATAAATCTTCAAATAGTTTACTATTGGGAAAACATCCATTCATAATATATTATTTGGTGCCTTCTTCGAGAAAATAAAATTTATTTAAGCAATCATATTGCATATACACCAAGAGTATTACATGTTAGACACATTTGTTTATCATGTAAAAAAGTTTTCTATTGATGTCTGCTTCTAGTGTTCTCTGGGGATTCCATCAATGTAAATCTCGTGCTTAAAGAGTTCCATGAAATCAACTGAACTGTATTGAAAACCGCGTTGCAATATTTCTAATGCTTGCTTCATTTCAGCCGTTTTTGGAAATTGAAAGACGTTTCTACAGCATCATGGTAAATTTCTTCTCCGCACACTCCTGCTTGCACTCAACATACGTCGTCTTTTGTCTATCTTGCAGATGTGATGTTTTCATCCACAATCATCCATTTCCAAAATTCGTTTTCCGTTGGTGGTCGGTGGTCGAGTGCACATGATTTCATCTCGTTGTGATGTGTTTCTTGAACAGTTCTGGATTGTACTTACAGACATATTACACCTTGCTGAAAGATGTAGGACACCAAGAACATTGGTCTTAGCAAGATCATTAGCATTCCTTGTGACTCTTCCATATTCTCAAGAATTCTTGCGCGCATCTCATGGCAATAATACGTTTTTAAAGTTCGAATGATTCCCTGGTCACGAGGCTGTAATACTGTTTCTTATTGGCCGCTAAGAAGACAACCCTGACATTTTTTACTGCATTTACTCTTTAGCCCTTCGCTTTAACGCGGGAAGACATATGGCCTGTGGTGACGCAACCAATGGGTGAGGGGAGGGGGGGGGCTTGTGGCCGAGCACTATGGATATCTGCGCGTCGACCGGGGTAGTCCGAGGAAAATACCGATGGTTGGGCAAAATACTTCAAATTTAGAATTTAAATACTTCCCCAAAATACTTTATAAATATGTATTAAAATATATACTCAAAATACATTAAGTTTTGATTTGCTAAATACATATGTATTTAAAAGACTTCAGATACTCAAAATACCATAATTTTGTATTATATCTTTTTTTATTGCAACAATATATTAGTAATTGACAACCATAAAAATTTCTGAACAATAACTAACTGTAATACACATTTATGTATAAAAAATTTCAAATACAAAATTATATAAAATATGTCTAAATCAAATAAATGGAATTGGCTTTTAAAACGACTGGCGTAGATGAATTTAAACTAGCAGCCGATCAGGTAGCCGAGATCGCTAAGGCAGTAGTGCCGTAGCGAACTCGGACCGAATGATCGCGGGTTCGAGTCCCGCCTCGGGCATGGTTGTATTGTGTTTCGTCCTTTCATCCCCTATTATCATCATTATCGTGTCAACCCACAGTTACCATACCGTTACAAGCAATAGTGGTCGCTAATGACCTAGTAGTTGATGCGACCTTAAATAACAAACAAAAAACTTGTGTTATAACGAATAAACGCTTTTTTATTTTCGGATAATTGTCCTGTATTTGTAATGATTTAGATAAATCATTTAAAAATGCAAAGAATGCAAATTTAACAGCTGAAAGGAGCTTTAATTTTGTTTCAATGAGGTACATTCACTAGTGAAATGAAACAAGAAGAAACTATCTTCGTTATCTTTTTCATCTCTATTTAATGTATTTTAAGAATATATTTTTTAAATGAACTCATTTTATAAATTTAATACATCTCCAAAATACAAAATACAAAAACTGAAAAAAACAAATTTTCAAATACAAAATGTATTTAAAATACGTACTTCTAATACATGTATTTAAACCCCAACCCCCCCCCCTGCCCAACCCTAGGGATACCAATATTCAGTCTTCGTTTGACTAGCTACATAATTTTATGAATTTCGCGTGTTATTGAAAGTAAACAAGGTCAATCAATTATTAATGGTATTCCATGCATTGTTTACATTTGGAGCATTTGCTTTCATTTGATATTAGGTTTGTTGAATCAAAACGTACATTTGATGTGTTTTTTTGTGTAAAGTTGGCCGTTCTCGATGGAATTCCTTCAACTTGTCTATCGTGTGTCTCTCTAAATCCAGTCTGCCAAACAGATGGTCTGACCAGCAATTTCCGGGCATTCTTGTGAATACGAATGTGTGTAGATTGTCTTTCATTATTGCAATGTGTGACAGGGTAGTGAAGTTTCCGAAATAAAGTAATTTTATTTGTATAAAAGTGTTAGTGTAATACTGGAAATCAAAGCCAGAACTACGAGGTGAATAAACCTGACACGGACACTACGCATAAAAATATGCAAGTAATATTTTAATACAGATTTTTATTAAATTTATTTTTAATTAATTTGCATGAATTGCTTACATTTTATTACACATTAGCGTTCTGAATCTTGGAAATTACATTTCCGTCATTCGATAGAGCTGCAACCTCCAGTTTGTTCGGGCACCAGCCGCCACTGGAATCTGTGGTATTTCTGTTCAGTTATTGTTTGACGAATATCAAGTATTTTGTTGATAATGAAATATTAATTGACACCGAGCGAAAATAATTGGTGTTTGTCAAAGAGGAATCGTGAAATAGGACAGGAATATTCAGGGGATCTTTTTGAATTTAAAGAAAGAATAGTATGTTTTATAAGGAAAAGTAGCACTATTCCCTCGGTTTCCATGTCCATAATATTTAATAATAAACAATTTGTTTTTGAAACGAATAAATTAGTTCGTATTTTAGTGTTTTAATATATATCAAAAAAATGATTATTTCAGCAAATGTTGAAACAGTAAAAAAATAATTGTTACGTAACACAATAAACTAACACCCCTTGCCCTACGTAACTCCAGCGTGACGCTGCTTAAAACCCTTCCCCCCTCTTTAGCAATGCGTAATTTATAGACGACCCCTTGCGAAAACATGACGATTTTGAGCATAGTATGGTACTACGTCTCAAATTTCATGCATTTCTATTTTAAAATGTTCTTGCAACAATTGTGTATAATGAAAGATGTTAATGTTAAACATATAACAAATTTAAAATATTTTACATTTTATCGCTGATAGAAATGGGTTTGAAATTGGAATTTGAAAAGCGAGAAAAAACATCTCTAATGATACATATAATAATCTAATATTGCAGCAATATTCATATCTGAGAAAATGCGAAGTTTAGAAATGAGAAAAGAAACAATGTAGGGCCTTCTTCGATAAAAGTTGGATAAACATAATTTTTTTTCAACACATTCTTTAAATACAAAATAAGGGAATATAAATAATTTTCATAGGTAATACCACGAGTGCTTTGAAAATTGTCGATAAATTCTCAACTCGCGAAGCGAGGAGGCGATTTATCTGAGAATTTCCAAAGCATGAGTGGTATTAAATAGGACTATCCCACGAGTGAAATTATGTCTAAATTATGTCCAAAATGTGCCAAATATTGAAAATAGCTGAAAGCGTAGGTTATGAGAGGTTATGGTTGTAGCAGATACGCTGTTTATACATATATTAAACATGTATAATGAACAGTGCTTATGGGAAATCGACATAGCGATTGATGTATAAGTAAAACCTCGTAAATTAGATGAGTCACAGTTGTATCATCTTACGCGGTAAGAAAAAGGGATATACTGTTTGAGATAGACCGCCCTGATTGGGGCTTTTTCTATTTATATTTAAATACTATTGGTTTTAATTTCATGAGTGGAATAGTTCTAATCCTCGCCATAAGAAGGCATAAGCTCAATGTTCTTTAGGTTTGAAGCAAGTGGGAAGTCTCTCATTCTTATTTTGCAAATTTTGTTAAGTGGCCACTACTGGTGCCATTACCCAAGTTTTTGTGCATAAGAAGCTTATTAATGCCTTTTTATGAGTGCTGCAAACAAATTTAGTGCACCGTCTTTGTTATTGGTTTTTCTATGCGAATTGTGTGCGTTTGCGCGCGTTTGGTGTGTGTGTGCGCGTGCGCGCGCTTGCGTGTCAATTGAAAAATAATCTTGTCCAACAATTTTTTTATGACCAAGAGTTTTGGAGATAGAGTCAATAAAAGACATTTTCTCTTGAAAATTATAATTTATTAATTCAGAACAATTTCAGTAGAAAGGCATCAATCAGGGAATTAAAATACCCTCAGAGATATATCATTCATCACCAAAGAAGAATTTTTTAAAAATTGTGAACTAATCTAGTTTGGCTGGTTTGTAGTCTGCAAGCTTGCAGTATGTGATGATGCCTTGAATTGTTTCCAAGGCAAACTCACATTGTTGCATCTTCAACAATGGTTAATCACAACCAATTTCCCTTCTTATGTCACTTGCAACCAGAAAATTCCCCGTCACTCATCTGAGACACAAATATGCTAAAATTTCATTGCCAATTGCTAGAAAATTCAGTTGTTCTTACAACTGAATATTTTCTTCCTCTGTGGTGACAAGATGGACTCATTCCATGATAAAACAAATGAATAAAAGAAACATAGATTTTACAATGCAACATCACAGTTCCTACTATACAACATAGAATGTTAAATACTTAAAAACACTGAAGTTTGCTTGGTTGACACTGTAATACAACAATACACAGATTTGCATACAGACACATTAAACAATTTTTGTCACAATAAATAACGTCACAAAAAATGATTAGATTGGTAATTTTATGTCTTATCTGTTTTTGGAATCTTTGACTAGAAATAAATGTTTGTGCATCACTGTAAATATATTACCTTTCCCCTCACATAATATCATCAGAAAGTGGATTAACACTAAAATAAAAAGACACAAAACTATAATTATTATTTTTTTTTATCTTTTTTCAATTTACCTTACACATTTCAGAAAAATTCCATAGAAATATTTGGATATGAGCACATGACTAAACATGACAAAATCTCTACATAATATTATCTTTATTTTTTCTAACTCGGAAATGTTGACAGTATTGAACAAGCATGTTCGTATTTGTAAATGGGTCCCTAAGCACAATTGTCAGCATTTGATTTTTGCTCAGCTTGGGCAGTGATAAAAATTGTTGGTAAGTTATATTATTTCTCTCCAAAAATAAATAAATATATCTTTTAAATATATACTTTACATTTCATATTAGTACCATATTATTTGTAATGTTCAACTTTCCCATAACAAATTGCATCTTTTCATTGCCACTGCTCTATTATTACATAATTCTACAAATGCAACACAATGAATTCATCATTGCCATCATCACCATTACCTTCATTTCCAGACTATTTGATTGGGCATTATCCATTTCTTTCCATATTATTTACAATTGAGATAAATTTATTCTTATGTACAAGAAAATAAAGGAAATCTCAGTTTGGAAGATGAATTCTAGTTCAAATATTTAAACTAATATCAAGATTATGATTTTACACTTTGAATAAGAGTTTAATAATATTATTAATGTATATATAAATGATTAACTTCTAAATGTCATAAGTTCAAACTAATAATCTCATAACAACATACAAGTCAGTAAAATTTTTGTCCAATGCTCATTATCTTTTGAAGGATAGAAGTTCAATAAACCAAGAAATAATTTTACTTGCAGATAATGACAGAAGTAAGCTGACAATAACAGAACAAGAAAATACTACACTACAAAATATGATGTTTTTTTAATCATTATTGTACTTATCATGATGTCTACATAAATGGAGACCCTAGAGAGCATAGTTTCCATGTTATTTTGTCTGCAATAAAAATGTTCTTAAGTTGGACATATAACACAATTATTTGAACGAATTCGTTCCAAGAATATTCGTTCAACATTTCTTGTTCATGTTACTATTTATTAATTTTCATTTTATGTACAAAATGTTAAGTACTTTTCATAAAAATGGATATCTTCTGTTAAGCATCAGTCAACATAATGGATATTGTTGTGCCAATATTATATTCTTAAAATTGTAATACAGTCAAACCTCAATATCTCGAAGTGACTCCGGAAGAAATAATTCTTGGATTTTTCAAAAATATATTTAATAAAATCACAACAACTAGTAAATCTCGAAGGGCATAGTCATTAAATCATAAAAATATTCTGATGTATTCGTATTTAAATTATCGGCATTCATTTTCCGAAAGTAGTGTAGTAAACGAATCTGCAGACGAGAGTTCTCATACAGTGATTTTACTCACCACTACACTTCGCGCGGGTCCCTCCCTCCCTCCCTCCCCATTTTGTTTGATTGCACGGACGGAGGGAAGTCGTCTATTTGGCCTTGAAGTAGGGTCGCATTGCCTGACCACGGCAGACGCTTCGCCGCGTTCTTTGGCGGGAGTGGACCGGGCGAGGAATGATGGGGGCAAAGCGAAAAAAACACGTGTAGGACGTTGGAAAGATGGTGGGTAGGTTTCAGGGGGTCAGCACTAAGGGCACTTTCATAGTGCCACTCGGGAGCGCTTCCATTCAGCGTTTTTGTTGGCAAAGCATTGGTTAAAAAGGAGGACTTCGCACGAGCGGGTCAGTGGTGCCGCTGTGGGGGTCAGTACACTCGCACCACCGCTAGCTGAATACCGTCTTCACACAAGGCCACTCGGAAGCCCCGCCACTGAGTGCCACGCGGCCGCCGGCACCCACAGCCGTGACTCGCGGATCTTTCCTTTCCCATGCTCTGTGGTTCTGCTCCAACGCTTCTCGGTGGTGCGGCCGAGAGACACCGATGCAGCATCGTGTATGCTAGTACGCCAACATTGGAGAGAACATATAGGGCGACTGAATCATTCTCTCCTTCGAGTTATTAAGATTTACTATCTAAAAGAAAAGAATAATTTACGTTAGCAAATTTCAGATTATCGATACTTCATACTTTAGCAGTATTTAGAATTATAAAGGTAATGAAAATTGGTTCGACGTTTAAAAAATGTCTTATTATCAACGTTCGTGTTATCGCGGTTTGACCGTATACCTTAAATTAGTAAAAAAAGATAACTGGTAGTTTCATGTACCCAATAGAATCATTACCTAACAATCGAAATAAAAAATTATGTTAACATACTTCAATACCTTGCAACAATTTAATTTTATAAATGCAGTCTACAGTCTTTTAATAAATTGCTGTCCCAGAGCAAAGTTATACTAACTCCTTTTCAGAATCAAGACTTATTGGAATCATTTCCATCATTTTATTTCAAGAAATTCACAGCATTGAAGACATTAAAATGTTTTCAATCATTTTTAACACATAACAATTATATGTTAGTTCACTGTGTTTCATGAATAATCATTTTTCTAAAAATTCCATACGTATGTCATGAACAGTACCAGACACATAAGACCAAAAATTTCCTCCCACAAAACAGTGAAGAAGTGTCCAATATCTACGTTTATTTTATGTATTTGAATAAATAATACAATTAAGTTTAATGATAAATTACTCTTGCCGCATGATAGGTAAAAATTGTAATGCATTGCATATTCTCAGATTAATTATCATTAGTGTATTTATTATCTTTTGAAGGGTAAAGTCACGATGCAAAAATAATAGATAAGTAGTAGTAGAAGTGAAAATTAGGAGCAAATATAGGGCTTCGAAGAAAGGTAATTCCTGAAGTAGAAGAAAGAGAAGTGGATGGTAAATGGCAGAAAATAAAGAGTGTGACAAAGCGAAGAAAGCCTAACAAACAAAGAAATTAGTATTGTAAAGAGAAGGTAAACAAGTAAATCACTACTTCATACGGCAGATTTGTTAAAAATTATATTTCGAACATTCAGGAGGTTTTTTTTCAAATTTCCGGTTTCAATCAATTACGCGGCTGCATTATTAAAATGTTCTGATTATTACAATGTTAAACAAATCTGCTTCTTCAGTAACATTATAACCGTATTTTCTCTAATATAATTCCGTCTGCAGTGTTCTTAGGACTTGCTGACAAACAAAATTGAAGAGAGTTATAAGTTTTTTAACAACATTATTGTATTGACCAGCATCCAATGTACACAACGAAGTTTCCCAAAAATATCTTCCAAAACTTCGGGGGGTCAGATGATCTATATTCGAGAAAATACGGTACTTTGAATGAAAACTATACATAAAACACTTCATAGTATTAAAGTGTTTCAGAATGTGGCGCGATTTTCTAGCACGACAAGTTTTTTTAACTGACAATTAATCGACAATTTCTCTGATGAGAGGAAGAAGCGAGGCGACGCGCAGTACCGTTGCGGACACTGCAGTCTGCGGTAGCGCGCCATTCAGTTTGAATTGCGCGCCCGAATTTTACCCAATTTTCTGGAAGACATTTC
>BOPP01000004.1:12200869-12301725 GCA_017312745.1 Gryllus bimaculatus | reverse complement strand
ATCACCACAATCAACTTACTTCACATTACTCCACTTACTACACATTTCAAATATTCATTTCATTTGGAACATTCTACAATTACAGATAAACAAACTTAAATGGTAAAACAGAAAAATAAATCTAAACTAGTGGGAATGTAAGGCATACCGAAACGTTTCCTTCTCTTAATGTTATTACTCAGCATTTCTCAGATTTAAAAAAAAAAAGTGCAATACATCATTTAAAAATATAAAATTGAACGACGTTATGCAGAAAACATCCAAGCAACAAGAATGAAAAAGATTGAATAATAGCTTGGAAAGTTGAGTCATACCTTAAAATTTCGAAAAGCAACGGTTCACGCCGAAAATTCGATATGAGTGGAATGTGACCATACAAAAGTTCTACGTATTCACTATTTAGAAAACAGAAATCCCCAAAACATTGTTTCATGTCGTTCAGTAGTAAGTCTCAAAAACCAAAAAATGAGAGGTTCACAAATTCAGAATCAATAAAATCACTATTCACTATGAACACAGAGTTGGACATGTTTTTGAAGTATTCATTTTATTAATTTTATGATTTTATTAAAATTTAGTGTTTACAATAAAACAGATTAAAAATAGTAAGCGATGAAACATCTTGACCCACTAGCTTCCATTTACAAAAAAAATTAGAAATTTGGTTGACTACAAAACTCAAACTGCTTTCTAAAAGAAAACAGTGTTTCAAACAAAAAGATTTTTGCAATTTTCCAAATGTTGGAGGTTGTAATCAAAACCAGTAATATCGTACTTATAAATGCACTTTCTCCTATGTGAGCAAGATATTTCACGAAAAAAAAATTAGCCACTTTCCAGAAAATTTTGAAAATGTCATACGGGCATCACAGACATCACCGAGGAATGTTTCCAGAAATGTGCGACGAAAAATCTGGAAAATCGAAACAAAGAATGCTTATCGATCACACTTGAAAGTTTTTTCTCGTTCGCCTATGCAGAGGCGAAAGGGTTCATCGCTCGAATCGGTCTGTGACCTAGTTTTCTCGGACACATTTCTACTCCTTCATTTGTTATATGACATTTAGGCATTTGCCGCCGCAGAAAAACAATAAACAGTGCGTAGAAATCAGTGAGGTTTTAATATTTACCAGTAAAAGATATGATAAACAACCAGTTTTTTGAATTTCTTACTTGATTTTTTCTTCAAAAAGAAATGAACTAGGAAAATCTTGTGTGTAAAGTATTATTTCTTGTAAGAAAGCAGTACATAATGAGCCATTTAAAAATAAAGATTTGAGGCAAGAACTTGAAAAAGTATTTTGAAATAAATAAATTAATGTTTTATTTTTTCTTAATTCACAATTATTTATTAATTAATTTATTAATTGTGAATTTTATTATGAATTATTTTATCATTCACCTTTTATTCATAATTCAACAAACAAATGTAGTAAAACGGAGTAGAAATATCGGAGTTCAAGAAAATTGCATAAAGACATATTGTACTTCTTCTCTATACGTCACATATAGTTCCGTTTTTTACATTAAATAATTATTTACATGCAGTACAGTAATGTATTTCTCTTTAGGCAATTCGAACTCAAATAGATAACTTAAGATTATGGAAATAAAACAAGGATTTCACGGGTGAAAATTTCACAAGAGCATTTAACAAAACAAAAAATGGGATTCACAGTTGATCTCATCATCACTGTCACCTCTCGGCTTGTGGCTCATAGAAGCATTTCGAGTCATCGAATGTGTTGAATGACACATTTCTAGTGTGTGGATGCAGTCTCATCGGCCTCTTTTCTCATTTCTCATCGCACATTTCTCGCAACACATCTCTCGGTCTAGTCTGTTGCCGGCCTAGCGTAAAGTAGTCCCCAAAATAAAATACCTTAATGATCAATGCTACAGCATGGTACAACTAGATCTTACTTTTGACTTATTTACCGAGTTTCAGCTCAAAAGCTACTAATCTGAGAGTTGTGCGTGACATATTCATCCGTACAAACATCCCAATTTGCGGGGAGGCCCTACATAATTACGCTTATCCTCTTCACCTGTAGCATTCTCAACCATCTTTGGAACAGATCGAAAAGAGATACTATAGTGCAGGAAGGAAAAGTTAAAACAATCTTAATCGAAGTAGTAGAATACGGGTGCTACGGAAGCAAGCAAATCGCCCGGCAGGCAGACGTGCGTTTATAAACTCCGGCAAGCGGAGCATGAGTTAATAGCAAGTGAAGTGCGTTAGAAGTCAGTGGAAGATAGTATTCGAAGAGAGGCTTCAGAAATATTGGAATGACGGCAAAACTGAAACTCATTCAATTCAATAAATGTGAAATGAAATAATTATTTGAAATTTCGTTTGGTATTTAATTGTCATTCATTATGATTCTTGCTTGTTCTGCAAGAAAGCGCACCCCTTCCCCGCAAATAATTCGATATGGGTTTACATGCGATTGAGCAGTCGCTAACATTTCAGCATTCCATGCATCGAAAAGATGTTGCCAACAACTACGAACCGAACACGCAGCCCACGAGTCAACATGCTGTGTAAAACTAGTAGTTCTCCAACAACACATATTTTCTCACATTTTTGCCTGCCATCCTGCCATTCTAAGAGACCTTACTTCTAGCCGTGGACAAAAACTGAAGAAAACATTTGGAGCGCTTTTTGAGATTTTAAAAGATTATTTGCATTAATTTCAAGTCAAAATTATGCGAAAACTACTCATTTTTTAAAAACATTGTAAACGGGATTTTTTAAAGCGCTGATTTTTTTGTAACATACTTTGTCCAAGGCAAAAATCTCTATCTTCAATTTTGAAATGTTGAAATTTTCGAAAATACAGAGTTTGCCGAAAATAAGACTAGCGCTATATTTTTTACCGTCTCTTCATACATACGAGATAAAAATGTACATAAAAAATTGTGCCATTAAGGAAAAAAAAATATTAAAAATTGCCTACATTTTCAGAAAAATTACGCGAATATTACTTATATTTTCGAAAAATTGTACAAGACCTTATTTCAAGATCTGTCTTTAAGGAACTGATTACATTAAGGAAAAAAATAGCTATCTTCAATATAGTTGTAGGAAGACTCCCATAAAAAATTGCACTTCTGCAATTTTCGAAAAATCTGGGATTTTAATGAACATGACCTGCACCATTCCCTTAAACGTACTTTACGCTAACCTAGGACAAAGTTTAACAAAAAATGGGTACCCCGGGTTAAGATAGTAAAAAGTTCCCTAAAACCAAATGACATATGAAAAGTTACACAAAAACTTTAACATAAACAGGATTTTTGAAAGGTTTCTTAGTCCCCATCTCACCATGCACATCTCTCTACAGATACTAACGGTTTTATTAATTTTAATATTTTTCGCCAACTTAACACTTATCTTTCATTTAAAAAATGAAAAATAAGAAAACAATATATACCACCAGGAAAACATTTTTTGATATTTTCTCAGAACCAAAATCAATGGTTGCGTTAAGTTTGGTGTTTGGGCACTGCTAGCATTAGATGGTAGGATACCATAACACACTTAATATGCTAATAATGTATCAAGCACCATACATACATACATAACATGTACTACTAACTTTACTTAAAACTAACACAATATCTAAAAGAAGTTACCACAACAAAAACGTCAGCAAAACCTTTACTGAGAAAAGTAAACCATTGAATTTATTTTGAATTCATTGAAATGTTCTCTATTTTTTGTTCTACAAGATTGTGAATATAATATGTGAGTTTTAAGAAAAATATTTGTAGGCACGATAGCTTAAAATAGAAAAGGCCATGTGGCATAACATTGAATATTGTTAAACATCCTTTGGATGTAAAGATTAGGATCTGATGAATAGTTTGTTATTGTAAGATATAACAATAAAAAGTCAATTTTCTTTATGATATACACCTTAGAAGGTGGCTAAAATCTGCTGTCATTAAAGCAATTTGATTAAGAGTGTTTTGCAACAGATGCCTGATATATTAATAGTAGTATATAGGTAGCCAAATTACTATTAGGGTGAAAGATCACGGTATGTTGTGCCATGTACCATGAACTTCCTCTAGCACAGTTTTTAGTGACATTTCTCTGTAAATAATATTTTATTCAATGAACTATGAGATCATTTTATTAATATATCCTAAACTGATGTTACAAGATTGAACATTTGTAAATATACCATTTGGATATTTTTCACTTCATAAAATATTTAATATTTAAATTAACTAGTTAAAATTGATTATTTAATATTAAAAACACTCATATACATTTTTTCCTAATTCCTTTACGATTATTACAAAAACAACGATTATTACCTTTATTACAAAAAAAAAAAAAAAAATGCTTACTCACTTGGGTCTGCCTCTCCTTGGGAATGACTTCTTCTCGAAGATTGGCGAGGGCTCGGTGGATGTGCTGGACTCTGGTCCATGATAGATGAAGTTTCCTCCTGAATATCACATTAATATAATTTTTTTCATTAGTTTTATTGAAACTTTGCAAATACTGGTAACTATTATTCAAATGTAACATTTAAAAATTAAATACAGGTTTATATTTAATACAATAGGAAAAGTAATGTTATTTTAACCAAAATATTTTTATATTTGAATTTTAAAAGAGCATAAACTGTACAAAAAAACTGAATGAGATATTTGCAATGTAAAACAGTTAAGTTATAGTATTTATTTACAGATGTCAGTGTGTTTGCAGAAGAAAACTGATTTAATAAATACAGGGGTACCCAGAGAAAGAACGGGCCTGGGATGTTAAATCCTCAGGGTCTCCTTATTTCAAACAAAAGTACCACACTCCCCGCTACATATTTTGTAAACAGAATCATTTCTTCCTGCAAGAGAAATAACTTGGAATAAATTGGAATTAGAAGTCATTGCATGAATACTTTTATCAATAAATCACAATGCCAGACAAAGGGGAATTTTGGATTTCTAATTACTTCAATAAATATACTTGCGAAACAAGATAGTCTTCCTGTCATTGTTTAACTTTAAACACAAGTCAGTTTTGAACTAATGATCATGTCATCACACTTAGAGTTTTTGTATGACAATTGAAGCAACAATGCTTATATTCATAAAGATAAAGATAAATACAACAAATGTTTTAATACAATTCCACCAAGGGACACAAAGATGCAAACAGATTGACAATTTCGAAAAAATAAAAAAAGGGATAGTGACTTGTGGATTGCAATAGGAGCTAGTCAGTTAAAAAGTTGCCAATAGATAGTTCTTTTAGTACTAGGGCAATAGACAACATCATTTCAGTACCGAACAATACAATTCTGATTTTTTAGAAACACAATTATGAATATTAAAATTTCAAAAACTTGATTTTGAATTAACATTATTTTAATCTTTTTTAAGTTTTGAAAGACTTAACAGACTAATAAAAGATAACTTTTTATTTAAAATGCCACAAGAATGCCCTGAGAGATAGAAGAAAACACTAATAAATAGTTGACAAGATGTTGAAATTTCCATCACTCCTTTTTAAGACTTGGAACATAAATCATTTTTAGGGGAAAGCCTTCAATTTGAAGAAATCAGAATAAGAAACTTCATAAAATTTATGATGATAGTTGCAGTGTGTCTTTCCCAATCCGCCCACGATTCCTCCCCTAAGACAAACTTGTCATAAAAAGAACCTTCTTATCAAGTACAGCCTTCTAACTAACCAACGGTTGGAAATGATACGTTCCAATGCTAGCTTTACATGCCAATACCATTTATGGGAATATTTGTCTGAGTTTCTTCTATGCAACTTCGTGCTTTCTAAAAAAGAAATGGAAACTAAATCTATGTTTTGTGCTTGCACATTGGTAATGGTCAAGAAATGAGCAACATCCAGTAAAGGTCTATTACATTCTTTTCAAATTGTATTTAATTAGCAAACAATTCATATGTAAAATAATACAATAGTAAATCTGAATAAAATTTCTGTTGATAAGTTCATGGTGCATATTCATCAAGAGAATCAATAGAATGAATCATTTGTTTGAATATAATTTGTCTTGTATTTCATATTTTTAAAATAAAGTTGTAGGTCTAAAACAAAATTTGAAATGGTAATGAACATTATTTAGTAATGCTAGTAAATGAAAATATGTGAATCAGCTTTTTGAGGTGGAATTGCTATTGCTAAAGGATTTGGAATCACATGTTGTATTTTTTGAAATTTTGATTCTCTTATAACTATATTCCCAGCCTAATTTGACATTGAACACGGAATAACCTTGAATGTAGTCGTTTTGTCAAAGTCATTCCCTTTTATCCCTCTTCGCCAGGTGCTTGATAGCATTAGTTTCCGGGGTTCCCAGAAGAGCACCCATCCAAGGACCCTTGCTATCTCGAAACCCTTGCTTAACCACCATAACTTCATGGATAATAGTTAAGCAGTTCAGCAACCGCCGTGGGTTATTTTCCTAGAAAATAATTGAGTTTACTGGGATTTTTTGTCACATATACTAATAAATTAACTGGCTTTATGGTTTCAGAGAGACTATTATTACCCCTAAAATCATAAGAGTGAGTGTGCGGGGAGGGGGTCATAGGCCCTCCTACAAACTCATGACATTTTTTTTCTCTAATTTTCTATAGTATCCAAAGTAATTCAATATCTCAATTGAACACATAATATATACTGAATTATACTAAAATATTCGATATTTCATTCGCCGATTCACGTCATTCTTCTTGTCTCACAGGATTGTTCCTTCACATAGGGGCACGATAAAAGAACCCAATAATGTGTTTGAAAAATTTGATTCCAGCCTTCAAACGTATTTTCTTCTACAAAGTTTTATGTAATTAACCTTTCTCCTTACATCGAAACAATCTTCATCAGTCAATTTCATGGATACATACAAAAAATGTTTCCCAATTTAAAGAAAGACTGGTGAATTCAAGAGAAGCTAATGATCGTATTAAATGGTAGTTACTGGAAACAGTATGTGGAGTACTAGTGACATCAAGCAAAGTAAAACATGATCAACTGAAAGCAAAAGTTAATATTTCGGATTTACGTAATATACAGCTCTACTAGGAAAGAAGCACAATTAAGAGACAAATTAATGTCTTGCCCAAGAGACACAGAAAATAAACCTAACTCAAAATATAATAACATACGGACTCATATGGTAATTAATATTTTGATGTTAGGCATTGAAATACATAACCTCTAAATCTAGAAAATGAAAGAACACATATTCTTTAATATGAACTGTAGTAGTAGAACAGTATCAAAGTTCCAATATCAAGTGTTAGAGTGTAGAACAATAATAATGATTACAAACTGGACCATAATATTGCAGGTACTACATGCTATAAGATGGAGATAACCCTTAAAGGACATTTCAGGACAAATACTGCACAGAGCACTTATATTCCAGAGGTGAGATCGCTGCCAACATATTGCCAGCCATTCTGCGAAAGATTTGTAAGATTATAGTAAAATAAATAGTGCAAATTTGTTCACTAATGCAGGAGATTTTTTTATCTTTCTAGGCGCTGGTCATTATTAGTAACATTTTAGCCACAAAGTTACAGCCTCCCCTTCAGAGCTAACTAGCTTCACTCTGAATAGGAACGTCAAAAAGCAGAAACAGTGATGATGAGCCATCTGAAGAACCACGTTTATCTTGACACTGGCCACTGTAGCCTAATTAACAAGTTCCGGCTGTACAATTCAATCGATATTCGATAGTGATCCTGGAAGGAATCTGCTGACCATACAGACTCAGAAAGGTGTCCCTTTTGCTGACCTGTGCGGACGATGCCATCGAGGACTGGACGTCTTCGATGATCCCGTTTGTCTGGCCATAGGAGAGCACTGGCCTGACGCATTATCGGGCCAGTGGGCTCCTCAGACCGATTAGGATGGTGGTCAAGTTGTCTGGGACCCTGATCCTGAAGTCCCAGAGAGTTTTGAAATGCCAGGGCATTCAGAAACCTGGACTCAAAACTGGTGACAGGCTGTTGGTGAACTAGAAGAAGGACAGTGGTTAAGTTATTTGTGACGGAATAAACCCCAATAGCTGCAGAACTGATTTATCCTAATTGAGTATGCAATGCCCCGCACTCAGAGATGTTCCGGGGTAATCTTGTTTTTCGAAAAGATAAATGATTATATTTCAAATACATTGGCAATCAAAAATTTTAGTTTTACAGGCGGGTAAAAATTCGTGAAGTACCTTAAAAAAGAGCTTTTACAATTCCATTAGCCAGATTGTAATATTCTTTGAGACAAACAATTTTAAACGTTTTAAACATTTTTTAAAATGAAATTTGCAAAATCACAAAAGGTGTAAGCGTATTTGTGCATCACTACAGTATTATTAATTAATTTCTTGGAACATATTGATGAAAGTTTGACGGAATTTATGCCCTTTTTTATTATTTTTATATTATCGAGTTTATCAAATTTGTTTGAAGAAACTGAAACGAAATGTTTAAGAAGCATTCATTTTTAATTAACAAATGAAAACGTAATTAACTTCTCTATGGTTAAGAATCTTTCTTTTAAACGTTGATTGATGTTACCGGGTGCGTCAAAGGCTATGGTCAGTAATCCCGTAAGTGTAGTGCATCTTATATCCAGGGATATAGCAGTATTCGTTCCCCAACCTACATGTCGGTTCCTCCCTTCCTTCGCCAGCATGACACCACTTCAGCTGACCTCCTGACAGGCCTCCCGACATGTGTGATGTGTGACATGTGTGACATGTGTGTAGTGCATGCAAATGCAACTGTATGTAAGGCGTGAGGATAGGGCACGGAAGAGGAAGGAAAGATCGTGCGCAGTACGTGGCTCTTTTGTTAGGGTACTACTTCAGCTTTCGCAGGGCATTGAAAGAAAAAATCATGGAAAACTAAGCATCAGAGCAGCTGGAAGCTATAATTCTCCTCTCGACAGCGGCTGTCAGCAGTTATTGGTCATCACTGGTATACAAGCTTTTTGAAACAATACAATTTCAAGGCCCGCATCTCACGAAAAAATGACAGGGACTTACTTTCTTGTATCTACTACATAGTAAGAGAAAGATATGTAGTACTTCTGCAGACAAAAGTACAGATTTTTCGACAGAAGAATACGTTTTGCAGGTCCGTGATACCGAAAAGAGGCATTTTATGGCACAAAAAGACGACACCATTAACCGAATTGCTTAACTACGCTTCGTTAAGTCACGGAAGTTAAGAAACTCGAGACATCATGGATTCCTGGATAGGTCATCGTCGGGGAATGCCGGTTATTAACGGCGCCGAGCCCGTGGCTGAAGGGATAAAATGCAATGACTGCGATATTACGACACAAAAAGGCGATAATTTAACGGAGAGTTACTCCGTATACACACACACACACACACACACACACACACACACACACACACACACACACACACACACACACACATATATATATACATACACACACGCGCGCACTCATACCCACAATATGGCTAAGAGCCTTAGTTGCGAAAAAGCCGCAACATTTAATTTTTAAAAAAGTCACAAGTTACTTATTCCAATATAATCAAAATTTACGTTTAGTGGGTCCTTGATTCCGAGAAAGTATTTTTCTCATATAATTGTGTCTGGCGGTCTGTCTGTGACTTTCACAAAAGTGTATTCCCTAATTGATTTGAATAATGTTGCGGTCCCTCGAACTTGAAACGCATCTTTATAGTTTGGGGTATATTACATGAAGCCCTAGGACATTTTGGACATTTTCTCAAAAATCACTGTAACTTTTTTGATCGTACGCTTAATGCCAGTAATAAGGCACAGGCGTGGTTTTCAGTAAAAAATTGAAAAAGTTTGATTTTTTCAATGCCTGGTGTAACTACATTATTAAAGATCGGGTTTTTTAAAATAAAATTTGTTTTCTAAATAAATATTGATTTTTTTTAAAATGTGAATAGTTTTCGCGTACTTTTAGAGGAAATGTGAAAGTTTAAAAGAAGTTGGTGTTCACAATATTTTCTTAAAATCACCTCCAATTCTTTCTTTTAAGTTTTTACTCCAACAGATGAATAATATGGCATAGATTGGAATTTCATTACCTTCTCTAGAATTTCGAAAATCACCAAAGAGCAATTTTTTCGAATCTATTTTACATCTTTAATATTGAAGTTAGAAATTTCTTTCTTAATACATTTTATCTTCCTTAATGCTCTATTCCTCAATATTTGATATTTAAACAATTGAATGGACTATTTTTCGAAATATTTTTCGCGAATTCGAGTTATGTTAATCTCTCTCTTGTGTTAAACTCAACTTGTATTAAGAATTCATTGTAATATCAGAAATAGAATACTTCTTTCGCCAGGTAATATAGCTGAATCTCATTTTTGGCTTCTCATACGTAGCGCTCGGTTTCGAATCCCAGCCTGGGTAAACTTTTTCTTTACACTTTGTGTAAGAATAAAGGTCAATACACTGAATTGAATAGCAGAAAGCCATTTGTATTTACATTTTTGAATTAAAAAATACTTTGTTTGATTTCGATGTTTTAAGTGTTTGTTGAAGTGTGAGTGGGATAGAAGTTGCAACGTTAAAATATTGCTTAACAGTTACAAATAATACGAAAAGTATGTGCTGTTTTAGCGCGAGTGTAGCGACATTCCTGAACTTCCAACTCCTATTTCGAATAAAATATCAATTGATACAAATGGCGTTCACAATTTGTACAATTTTTAAGACGTTTATTCGGTTCGGAAATGTTAGAGGAGGACTGCTAAGCACGTGTTTCGCAGTGCAATTCTAAAACAGCTGTCGCTTGAGATGTGCGGACCATAAAATTATATATTTTCAACAAGTTAGTTTTTCAACGGTGTTTAAATAGCTTAAAACGAAGTTTTTAAACCATAGAGAATTATTTAGTTTTCAATTGTTTATTAAAAATCACGTTTTGAAATAAATTGGGTTTCAGATTAAACTCGACAAAACAATTACAAACAACAGTACATTTGCATTAACAGGTTCCTAGAAATTGGAACCGATGCATACAATTTAAATTATTTATATCTTTTGATATAATGCACATTTTATACAAATATGTTTTTGTTTGTGTAGAGCACAATAATTACGAACAGTCTTGTGTTGGTCAAAATCCAACACATTTTTTCCTCAGAGAGCCCCACTTCACGAAATCTTACCCAGGTCTGTAACCTATTTACCGAAATAGTCAAGGATGAAATAAAAGCAAACGTGAGACACACACGACTTAACTCTTCTCTTTGATGAGAATTAAGAATGTACTCTTTAAATATAATTAAATGATTATTTAATTTATTTATTTATTTTGTAATTTATAGAATCCATTTCTGTTCAGGTCAGGAAAATATAGAACTAGCCCTTTGTTATGAAACATTGCCATAATTTTTCTTTAAATAAAAATTTCCCGACTACATAAAGAAAACTAGCTTTTTGTATTGAAAATAGGTTGGTTAGTCGAGTCTTGGCTCAAGGGTCGCGGGTTCGGATTCTACCTCGGTGGTTCGGCGGGGCTCTTCCAATCACCTTGTGTCACCTTTCAAGTATTCTTTCCTTTCCTTCTCGACCCGATGACGCAGGGGTTTGCGTCCAAGAATGCGTTAACGAGTACAAGAGAATCGGACCCCGCGAAAGGCGTCGATGAGGGTGTGGTGGGGTTTCCCACCTTTTAAACCCCTTTCCTTCCAATTCCAAGCAGGCGTACAATCCGTTACCAAATATCTGTATATATACAGCCGATATGTGCCTATGGGGTACTTAGGCATAGCAATAACGCCTGGCTGCCGAGGAAGCGAAAGATCCCATCTCGGCATCGTAAAAGGAAACGGGCTGGAAGGCGGACAGCAATGCAGTCTCCAAACAGCAAGGCGAAGGGTAATGCATGACCTTGAGAACCACGAATTTCCGTTAAAGAATTGTTTCAGCGATGCCCTTGTATATTACAATCATGGGTTCACATTTCGTCCTATCGAAGAGATAAGGAAATCACCCGCGTGTTTTAATTAGTACCATCATCCACGAGACAGATTAAAATATCTTCGATTTTTAAAAGGGTAATAAATTTGGTAGGTGCCTCGGAATAGAATAGGTAGCGCAAGTCTTGCAAAATATACCCCGTGGTAAATATTACGTCGCTGCTATTTTGAAATCATTGCGGGTCAAATCGCACGGCAGCAAAAATACAGAAATACTTTTTTCTACTTCATTGTGAAAATCGCGCTATTCCCGCGCACGCGCTATTCACGTGAGCTGCAACTTTTTCAGTAACATATATTGACACTCAACACATTTTTAACTGTAACTTTCCAATTTTCTCGGGTATTTACTCGTTCATTTGCCTTAAACCATTCATAAAACGAGACGTTGATAACACAAATGAGTTGCAAATTTCCAAAATTTTCGCAATGACCGCAAAAGAGACGTGCCGCGGGGCCACAAATCTTTGCTGTGCACAGTCTACGTTCTTCACTCTTTGCATGCGACAAACTTATCTTTCGCGATTTATATACTGCCTTACTTATGCTTCTGTATCGCAATGTCGATTAGAGGTCATAACGTGCGATATACATCCCGCGGCATTTTGAACCGGCGTACGACAGCCCCATCGCCAACCACCAAACCTGCTATAACGCCGGATTTGAAAGCACGTTAGTGTTTACAAATATTCATCAAATATCATCATATCTGAATGCTGCTGAATTTGTCTTCTCAATACCTATCAACACCCTCAACTCCTTCTCAAAACCTATCTATTCGTGCAAAAAAGTTTAATGCTCCATATTAAAAAACAACAACCGGGTGGTGCTCAATAGCACATACTTTCTAACATTGTTTCTAACTGCTTCGCAATATTATAGTACTACATGAATCTGAAAAATATGTCTTCAAGTAGCATTCTTTCGCACCGAACCGTCGCCGTCCGCCTTCTACGCCAAACGGTCTGACGCTCCAACTATGACCAACGCTTAAAAATCTAATTGTTTCAATCTAATATTTCCAACATTCAATTTTTGAAAATACAGAGAGATCAACAAAAGTGAGTCCCCCACCTTTCTTTTAATCATCTCGTTTTATTAGTGAAAAAATTTAAAGAAAAAAATTGGAGTGTATTTTGAGAATTTTTTTAATTGCATAAATTTCAAGCACAAATTACGGAAAAACGACTTGCTTTTTCATAAAATTGTACGTGACGTTTTTCAAAGAGATGATTATTTACAACAGACTTTGTCTAAGGCAAAAATCTTTATCTTCAATTTTATAGTTTTGAAATGTTAACTTTTGCAATTTGCGAAAATGCGGAGAGTTCGCCCAAAAGGGAAGTACCGCCATATTTTTACCACCCTTTGATACATACGAGGAGAAAATGTAGAGAAAAAAAATGTTTAAAAAAATCAAAATTGCCTATATTTCGCGCAAAGTTACGTGGAAACAACTGATATTTTTGAAAAGTTGTACACGACGTTCTTTCAAGATCTGTCTTCAAATTTCATTAAGGAAAAAAATCTCCCTCTTCATTATTATAGTTGTAGGACGACAATAAAAAATTGAACTTCTGCAGTTATCGAAAATAATGAATTTTAACGAAAATGAAACCTGCACCCTCATCTAAAGCGTTTTTTATTCTATCCGAGGAACAAGTTGAATAAAAAATGGTGCAATTTTTTAGAACACTTTGAAAATGTTGAGATTTCATGTAAAGGCCCCTCAAAACCAAAATATCCCAAAGCCTGGAGTTCGTTCACATCGATTGGGAAAAATCAACTTTGGAGAAAATCGGCAGAACGATTTAGGTGCTATCGTTGATCACAGACGTACAAACAGAAAGATGGATGGACGGACGGACGGACGGAAGGATGGACGGACGGACGGACGGACGGACGGACGGACGGACGGACGGACGGACGGGCGGACGGACGGACGGGCGGACGGGCGGACGGGCGGACGGGCGGACGGGCGGACGGGCGGACGGGCCGGCGGGCGGACGGGCGGACGGGCGGACGGGTGGAAATATTTTTCGATATGTAGTTCCCACAAAGCCTGGATTCTGGCAACACTACCCAAAAAAATACATCTTCCTCGACTACTCTTTTTAGGTATAGCCTATCTGCTAGTTTATCGAGGGGTTCATTGCTGTTTAGATGTTACTCATATGCGTAATACTTACAATAGGTCCTAGACATGACCCTCCACAGCGCCTCGAACTGGAGGACGATAGTTTCCATATAATCCAGTCAAAGAAGGAGTTATAGAGGGCACGAAAGTGAGTAGATATTTTTCTTCTGGAACGTGTTTGGAATAAAATTTTCAGGTAAAAACACAGAAATTACTCGGTTTATCAACCACACTATGGAGTGTGAGGGAGATGGAAGTTCCTGAGTTTTGTTTTTTCGCTAATATGTCAACGGTAGGTCATGAGAAACACATTAAATTTTGCGTAATAAAAGCTTACTCAATTTGTTACAGGATTGTTTCTGCTACTTTTTTCAGATGAAATAGTAATTGCATAAAACAATCCACAAGAAATTTAATGCTCTACAGCTTTTACCCTGATGACTTACTGTAAAATACAGAGGAGTGAGATATGAACAAACGCTTAACGAAAAAAGTGAGTTTTTTTTAGAAAATTAACGATTTAGGGGAGCGGATATCTAAAAAAACTAAAGGGAATTGAGAAACAATGTTATAGAAAATTATTAAACATTTTATTTTGCTAAGATTATTTTTGTGCAACCCACCGTTAACTAGATACAAGCGAAAAACAAACAAACGGGACTTTTCCACCTCCTAGCGCCAGGGCTAGAACTCAGAACTTTTAGTATATTTATCTCGTAACTTACTCCAAACCATCCCGAAGAAAATAATTCTACGTTCTTTCAAGTTCTCTACACACCCTCTTTTCGGCATTCCTTGACTGGACTAGTGGGTAGTATAGAAATCCACGTCGGAGCGCGAACTTCCCAGCACAGCATTCATTATCAAGCCGTATTTCACAACTCTTTTGTAGTAGTAGTATAGCGAGTTATATTACACTCTAGGGTGTCTCTCGCATCCCAGCCTCCACATTTTTCTATCGGTGTAGTCTTCATTACTTAATTCTCTCTTCTCCATTGACTCATCCACTTCCTCTCCCCATGTAAGTTCTTTCTTTGCATGTGCCCATACCATTTTAGTCTTTTCACTTCTATGGTGTCAATTATATTAAAACTCACTTCCGCTTTTTGCTTAATTTCTTCATTCTTAACTTTATCCATTAATGTCAGTCCGCAACTTCGGCGCCAGAAATCCATTTTCATTGCCTTCAATTTCTTTTCGCTCTTTTTTGTTACTTCCCATACCTCAGATCCATAAAGGGCAATATTCTCTACAACAGTCTTATATAATTTTCTTTTTATAGTCTTCATGTATCTTTCCATATTAGTGGATGTAATTGTCTTATAGCCTTTTGCAATTCTGATTATAATATCTTCCGTACTGCCTCCATTTGCACTTATTTCTAAATCGAGGTATACACATTTTTGACAGGGTTTTACTTCCGAACCATTTTCCAGTTTCAGACCTTTCTCCTACAACCATGTACTCAGTCTTGTTAAAGTTTATTTCTAAACCCCATTCCGAGTACTCTTCATATGCTTTTCACAGCATGTCTTCATCTTCAGCGAACACCACCTGATCAACTGCGAAATGTGAGAGAATAACATAGTCACCAATTTTAATACCCATATTACAACATTTCTTTCTTCATCTTCTCAGGGCTTCATTCAAATATATTTTAAACCAAGTCGGGGCTACACAGCACCCCTGTCGTAAACCTTTATTTATTGGAAATGGTACTGAAATGTTTCTCCCTACTTTTATTTGGCTCGTATTATCACTGTACAAATCTTTAATGGCTCTAATCAATTGCGTATTTACATTTTGTTTCTCCATCGTCATCCATAGCCTAGATAATGGAACAGTGTCGTAGGCCTTACGCAGATCGATAAACACTCCAAGTTATGGGCGAGACGTTTGTCGGTTACCTGTCTAATACTAAACACGTTATCAATATATGAGCGCCCCGCTCGAAAGCCGCTCTGTTCGTCGACATCAATGAGGTCTCTTTTCAGTCCGGTTTTTAATATTTTCCCTTACACTCGGCCAATGCTGCTAAGACAGTTATACCTCTATAATTTTCATACTGTTTTCTATCGCCTTTTTTGTAGATGTTATACATATATATATATATATATATATATATATATATCCTTTCTTGAAGTCCTTGGGTAATTCTTTCCCCATTAAACATCTATTGTATAATTGAATAAGAAGATCCAATAATAAACTGGGGCAATGCTTGAATGTTTACCAATCCTGGACCGGCTGCTTTTCCATTTTTAAATCTCTGTGTTGTTTTTCCAGTCTTTCTCACTGTAATACATTCCATATCAGCCGGTTCCTCGAGCTCTATGTTGTACGTGTTACTAAATGCAAACCTATTTTCTTTCAAAAATTCTACGTACTATATCTTAAATTGATCTATACTTATAGGTTGTAGTACTGGATTTTGCTTTTCGTTTTGTCTGAGATTCTTTATTATTTTCCATGCGTTCTTTGATCTGGCATTGCTTCTACATCTTCACATACTCTATCTCAAGCTTCATTTTTCACAACTATTTTGTGTTATTAATTATTCATCAAATAGTATAACCTAAGAAATTCCGTGATGCTAAATTGTCTTCGCAAAATCTATCCATCCGTATAAAAGAAATTATGCAGGTCGTTAAAATAACAAGTTGGTCCAATAGAGTCCAGAATGACGGGAAAATGTTCGGTGGTATGTTTTATGTCCGCGTTACCTAGGGCAAGGGTCCCAGGGTTTCCTAGGGTGTGTTAGGGTACGCGTTTCCTAGGGTTTTCTACAGCAAGACCAACTACACTAACATGTGATATATTGATATATTAAAATTGATATTCCCCAATCGATCTGGCTGATGTCGCGGCCCCTTTGAATTTAAAACCGATATTTTAACTCCGGAGGGTACTTTACATGAAGCCCCTGGAGCATTTTCAAAATTAAAAAGTGGCTCCATCGTTTTTGATTAAATTTTGTTGTTGGGTAGTATGAAGAACGTTTAAGAGAATGGTGCAGGTCCCATGTTCGTTAAAAACCCTAATTTTTCTAAAATTGAAAAAGTTCAAAATTGTTTCGGCATCTTTCAACAACTAAAATATTCAAAATTGATATTTTTTCCCTTAATGAAATCCATTTCTTACAGATATATTTTGAACGAAAATCACATACAGTTTTTTGAATATTTTAGTACTTTTCGCGTAATTTAGTGTGATTTTAGAACATTTCGCGTAATTTCCGGTAATTTGAGAACATTGTATTCATTATTATCAGGGAGCTAAATAGCTAGGTTGGATTTTATCGCTGTCGGGAAGAGTATTCTAGCGGCCGGCTGCTCTGATCGGTAGTTTTTCGTAATTCCTCCGATCAACACCAGATGAGTGCCGATGAAAGCAATTACCCTAACAAACGGGTCACGGACCGCGCCCGATCTTTCCTTCTCCTTAATTGTCCTATCCTCGCCCCTTACTTACACACACTTACATGCACTACACTACCCTACAGGCCGGAAGACCAGTCGCGAGCTTAGAGCTTGTCCCGGCTAGGGTGTAGGTGGTACCTGGTGGGTAATACCTGGTTGAGAAAACCTCACTAGCTGATGTGTAGGTCGGCACCGGATCTCAACATCCATCTATGGAAGATCACTGCCCCATGGATGAAGAACCATGCACTACACTTACGGGACTAATGACCATAGCAGTTGACGCACTCGGAATCGCGAAATAATCAATCAATTAATAAACATTGCAAATGTTTTCAAATTAAAAAATGATTTTCGAAGTTTCCTGTGTGGTATTCAAATGTTTATGTCCTATTAACGTATTTAAAATCTTGAGTTATATTATCTCTAATGACCTTCCCTTATCCATATTCCAATGAAATCAAGAACTGCAATTTTACTTGAAAATGAGATGTGTCTGTTTAAAGTTTGAGATTGGAAGGGTTCAAGATTTTTTAAATAAAATAATTAATTTTATTACAAAAATCACACTATTTTCAGTCAAAAATTGTTGCCAGAATTGCTTCGGATTAAAAAACGATAATGTTAACATTTTTGTATCAAATTTTTACTTTTCAGGCAATTTTTCCTTCATAAGTTTTATTGAATATCTGAGGACATTTGTGCAGCACAATTAGCACATATGATGTGATAACTCTATTGCCAAAAGTAAGCATTTGATTTGGAGAGCTGTGTAATATTAGGGCATAATGTTTACCCAAAGAATGTCTTGAAGGTCCACAAATTCAATGCCACTTATACAATGAAGCTGAGTTTGGCCAACATGTTCAGGCAAAGCATGAAAATGACAGGTTATTTATAGCGAGAGCTAACTCAAAAGCTTCCTTTTAGTAGGTTGTTGATATTATTGCAAAAATGTAGAAGATCTGTATTCATTTGCAGATGAAAAATGTTTAAATGTTTGGACTGCAATTTACAAAGATGTTAGTAGCCGACGTTCAATTAATGGCAACTGTAGACTTCAAATAATCATCTAACTTTTCTTGCTTCAAAGCAAAAATCCACTTTTGTCATCTTTGTTCTAAGAGTGCTATAATTTTACTTTCCAATCTTTTGTAAAGGAAGCCAGAAACCTGAAAAAGCGTACTTTGTCTCTCCTGCCCCTCTTGCAACCGTTGCACTACCACACACAATTTGGTTATTGTGAAACTACTTCATTTTAGAGATAAACAAACACCTCACTTCGAGAAAGTATGTACACACAAAACAAAAACTTTTTAAGTCCATAAAGGAGGAGGAAAACCAAAGATATTTTAAGCATTATCCCACCGCTTGCAACTACTGACATTTGCCACCCACAGGCAATAGTGCTGCTCTCAGCAGCCCTGAAAGTCATGTTTTCTGGACATCTCTATAAGTCCGTCTTTAAAATAAAATAAATAATGCCATATCAATTACTACAACTAAATAGTCGCTGTGTCTTGAATCATTTGGTGAAAATTCCATTTCAATATTTTGAACCATTCAGAGAATACCCAGGATGGATGATAACCCTGTTAATCACATCACATGTCAAGAATGAAGATAATTAATTACTAACTTGTTAATGAGCTATAAATTATAAATAAAAATTAAAATAAATTTCTACCATTTGGATTTTTATTATTTTGGACCTCTCATTTTGTACTCTCTCGTCTGGCCAGAAATATTTTCATTTAGTAATACAATTATTTTTAATAACTTTTTTGACAATCTACATTGGCCATCCAGAGTTTTGGATAATCATACTTTGTGACACTTTTGTCTAGGTCATTTTCCTTTGAACATTGTGACCTGGAACCTGTAAGATATTCATTTCACATTGGTGTTACATTTATCAGGAGAGGCCACATTTTAAAGGGAAATGATTTATTTAAAGGATGAGAAAATTATAGTTAAAATGGCTATCAAAAAGGGATACCAGATTGAAATGGAGAAAGTGTTTGATTTAGTTTTCACTTTACTCCTTGAGGAATGTGAAGTTCTTTATTCTGTTTAACATCTCAGGACACCAAACTCATTTGCTTACACCAGTCCTCATTGGTGCAGTTTGTCCCTCATTGCATTTCTTCTTTACCAGAGACGCGTTTCTTACAATTTAAATTTTAAAACATACCTTATAATTTAAACATTTTAATTAAAATATTTAAACAAATTACATATTTAAACATACTAATGGAACCGACCGTAGTGTCTAAGGGCATAGCGCACTGACTTTGTATCAATCCCCCCTGCTAGCCATCCTGTCCAAGATTTTCATGGTTTCCTTCTGTCATCCAAGAGAATGCTGGACTGATTCTACTGGAAGGCCATGACTATGAAACCGGTGTAGCTAGCTGAATTCGTAAGTCACAAAAGTTAAACAAATTTGAGACATCACAGGTTTCTGGTTGGGTGATCGACTAGGAATCCCAGGATCTAATGGCGCTGAGGCCAATTGCCCTTTATGGTACCTTTAATGGATAAATACATGTACAGATACAAAGATACTAATAAAAATTAGGTGCTTAATTACTGATGGAAATATTTTGATCCAGTGAATTCAATTCAATGGAGATATCAGTAAATAAGAAAATAAAACTATGATAGTAAAAAATCTAAAAGAATTACTATTTTTTGAGGGACCAAGCATGAGGCATAGGCCACTGAGAAAACCTAAAAAGCTTTGCAAATCACCCTTTTAGCAGCATATTGGAGAACTAGTAAATACAATGGTCTTTTCATCTTTGCAACCTAAAAATTGTGATTGTGGAAATAAAACATAGTGGCTTCTGAAAACAATTTATGAATACAATTTTTTGAATTCCCTAGCATGCTATGAAAATTATCTTAGAAAATTTAATCTACAAACTCTACAATTCTAAAAGTATGTAATGAAAGAGAACTATTTAAAATAACGTTCAAAGTGTTTGTAAATCAATGTTCTTCAAACACTTCAATTACCTCAAACCCTTATGTTTAATGAGCCGTGATTCTGTAATTCATCATTAGGTCTATGTGGTATTATGCAATCTTCATTACAAGTATTTTAGTACTCAAGGGAGAATACTTGAAAATGTGTGATTGCTCAGATTCTGGATACCCATGATAATTACGTTGAACTAATGATGTTAGATTTAATAAAATTTAAGTTTCATTGATTCAATGACAGATTATTAATTGAAATATATACTTTCATTTGACCTCATGCCTTTGTATTTATAGATAGCTAATTTTATTTGTGATTAAACATAATTTATTATTGCCATAAATATAAAAATTGAAACTGATGTCATTTTAGAGAAATGTCTGTGTAACTTAGACCGTTCTGAATTATAGTGTTTTTTTTAAAACAGAAGTTCTACAGATCTATGGCTTAACAAAAATGGAGAACCTCTCATTTGCTCAATAATATTTACTTGCATGTTGGGAAAGATGTATTCACCTAATCCATATCTATTAAAATGTGCCATGACATTTCAAATAATATAACATAATTTAACAAAATTATTTCATTTTCCAATCAGCTTGATATTTGTTGCTGCCATTAACCAAACTTTGATACATATTCAGTCAAGACCATTGTTTAGCACTCTCTCCAGACACAGTCTTAGCACTAATGACGCCCAAATATTACATACAGTTGTAAACAAAACTAAAACACTCTCTACTTTTCAAAGATAAGACACTTGGCAAGGCACAAGTTTAACAATTTATCATTATCAATAAGTTTCAAGGAGTTCTTTTTAAGAAAATAATATTTCACCTTCTTCTACTTCTGCATCAATATGCATTTTTCTACAGAAATGAAGAATTTTTATTTTTCTTAATAGTTTTCATATTAACATCCAATTTCACTGTTAATCTTACTGTTTATCTCGATGTTAACTAACTGATCAGTAAAATAATTTCAATTTCTTACATCAATTGCTGACAGATCTCTTTCAACAAGTAACTAGCACAATTCAAATTCTCTAGAATATGCCAGTTAAATAAGGAGAGAATAAAGGAGTGTTAAGTGCCATGGTCTCTCAAAAACATTAGTGAACATTTAAACAATGTAATTAGGCTCCAATAGTATTAATGAGAAACAATTTTAAATTATCAAATTACTATTTAATCTCAACAAGATTATCTCATCCTTTTAGTATAAAAGATTTAATTTTTAAATAAAACACCAGTAAATACACACACACTCTATGGAGTGAGTGGAGAGTTATAATATACCTATGTATGACTAACAAATTCCATGTGATATCACTCAAATATACTTTATTTTGGGCTGGAATTTATGTAGGTAAGAGCTCATCAAAACAGTTTGGCTATTTTCCACAACATCTGACTTTTGAACTTATCCCAACTGTTTCATGCTTCAGAAAAAGAACAGAATACAGGAACAATGATTATTAGTCATATATCCCTGTATGTATTGTTTGTAACAACAGACCTGAACAGATTAAAATGTGCACAAAAAAAAAAGTGGATACTTCATCAATTGAACTTCAAAAGACCTATTAGTAATGTAACATGCTCATCTAAGAACTAAGCAAGTCAATAAAAATTAAATACAAAATGAAATGCATTGTAATGTACACAACGAGATACTTGTTTTCATTCACTGTTTGCAAACATCAATATTAATGTAACATGCTGCTTCAGGAGAAATAGCTGACAACACATTTTCATTCAAAAACTTATACCTGTTACTTCAATAATAATGTTATTGTGGAATAGTAATCATTAATTTATGGAGAAAGATTTCAATTTCACAACAAATACAGAACATTCATACGTTTACCACAGTTAAGACTCAGTTTTTAAAATATAAATTTGGATTAATTGTATACCTATGCATAAGCAAGCGAAGGTAAGAAACTTACTCTGGACCCGAGAGCGATGTCGGCTAAGCTGTTGTGATGCTGACCTGTCTTTACAGTGGCCAGGGCCTGGGTCATCCAGATGATTCGATGATTCAGTGCGACTTGATGTCCCTTGTTCAGTGTCACTGTCAGAGCCCAAAGTGTCATACTCTTCACTCTCTGACTTGAATGACTTGGATTTTCGTCGAGACCGAGCACGCACTTTTGAATAGGGGTCCGAATCAGACTGAAATAGTGAGCACCACCACTACATAATATTGTTAAGCAATGTCTGACCCAAATGTAATCAGCTTCATTTCTTACTGCAGATATAATGTTTTTCTACAAAGTCAAGCAAGTTATCTATATAATATTACACCAATCATGATGTGATCAGAGACTATGAACAATGATTATCATATCAAGAGTTATGCAGAAGCAGCATGTTACTAATTTAAATGAACAACAGAAATGATTTGGAATGAAAAGTGACAGATTGCCTAAAAATATGCAGTTGTAAAAAATTAGCATGCTTTCACTAATCAGAAAAGACAAAAACTATATCTGAATAAAAAAATTGTAATTAATTTGATACTAATTTCCTAAAGCAGAAAAGTAGAGGTAATTTAAAATAGTGTTTTATAATTGTACACTTGCAATTCATAAGCAAGCATAACAGAGATAATAGCATTATCTGTGTGAAGATGTTCAATTTGCTCATAATTTTTAACATTTTAAACATTTATGAGATTCTAAAATATATTTGGAATATTATATATGTCAAAATAGGGCTATAATATATTTTTCTTCAAAATATCCTACATCCTGATCATTGCTGTTGCTATAAAATCAGCCAAAACTATGTCAACCTCTGTGATACCATAGCTCTCTCTATAACCTGCTGGGAAAAGAATTTTGAAATCAATGGAGAATAATTTTTGTTATAATATTCTATAATAACCACCTCTTACTCCTTAGAATATCAAAGTATCTAGGTTGCAATTAATAATAATATTGAATATTAAAAAGAAAAGAATGTATTTTAAAAGCATTCTTAGAAACGTTAACCTATAACTGACAGTCCCATAACAATTATTTTTATGACCTATGTGACCTATGTGGCAGCAGTAAAAAAATATTTTTTCACAAAGTAAATAAAGAAGAACTGGACTATTTTTCTAATTCTTTCAAAATTACTGGAATATTTTTGAGTTGATTTTTAGTGGTTTATATGTATTGAAAATATCAATTTCCTGTCCTCGGAAAAATAATTTATTTCAAAGAAGTATTTAAATTTGTTACCTATTTTTTTGTGACTGTCAACAAAAAACAAAATTTTGAAATTTTATCACAAATATAAACATACTTTTACTTTAAATGCATAAAGTAATTTTTCGGTCATTTCAGAGAAGAAAAGTTGAAAGTTTTTGATGATATGTAATATTTTATTTTGAAATTCACTTGATTAGTGTTGGAGAGCACTGATGATTCAAATGAAATTAAACTCACAGAGTTTGAGGTTTTAGATTACTTTGCTCATCCAGGAGACTATTAGGGGAAATTGAATCACTCACGATTATCTTTTTTCCATGTATATTTCACATCAATTATATTTTTCATCCAATATTTGTAAGTCAATTACAGACAATTAATCTTTTTAAATTATCTTAGTCAATAAATGTATATTTATTATCCACGCAATTTTTTATCATCTGGGAATTCATCTGTGACATTGAAATAATCACATTATTCAGAGACATTGTAGATATCACTATTGTCTTCCATATCACCTTCAGGAGGGGATTAAAAATTTGATCCTCGTTTGTTGTTCTTCATAATCAAGAAATTCACAAAAATAATATTCAATTCTGGGAAAATACAAGTATTAACACCTGAACCTTGAGGACCCAATTACAATGATAATTCAGAAACTGTTAATAGTACATACACACTCTCAATATCAACGAAGTTTGCTGAGAAGGAGAAATTTTCATGGAAGTGTAGATGAGTTTTCAGTTTACCTTTAAGTTAACAGGTATAATAAAAAAATGCTTGCTTGGATCCCTAGGACCCAGGTATGTCAGTTACAGGTTATCTAGTTGTTTAAATAAGATTATTGAAAATATAATGTAATCTTGAAGTTGATATTCTAACAAAGGATAATTTAAAATGAAAGAAGAAATAGATATTATTCTCCAGTAAAGACAAGAAACTGCAAACATGAATATTATCAGTAATTAAACGGAATAGGGATAGGAATAATAATTAATAATTTTTTGGTAAATTCAATTTTTTCTCATTCAACTGTACCTCATTTACTTGGCTGATTTTCTACATTTAATGCAACAAAATCAGGACTTTAGGCGTGAATGCTCGAAATATGGGAGAAAACCCTGAAAAAATATTATCTTATTCTGTTTAAAACTCTGAATACCTCTGTAGTTGAGTGAATAAAAGAGAAATTATCTGACACTTTTCTTTTGTCATGCTACACTTCACAAAATTTGCAAAATTACTTAGAATTTTTATTTGGTGATATTAAAGTTACATGTGCAGCTAAAAATCACAACTAATTAAAAAAGGGTGAATATTAGAAGCATGAAACATTTCTTACATCAATTATAGCTTAATAACAAACCCTTAAAACTTTATCCAAAATTTCAATAATAACACAAAAGTTGAGGTGCAAACAGCAAAATACAGTTGTGATAACGAGAAACAAATTTTAATTAGCAGAATACATATGTGCAAATTTGGCCATTTGATCTAATGATCAATTATTGTAATGAATTAATGTTTTTGATCAAATTCAATGAACACCAGCAAAGTATAAAATGACAAATAAAGAATTTGAAATTGGGGTTTCATCTGGTTAGTTCTGACTGAACCTGCTTACACGGAACATTTTAATGAATGACAAGACATGTAAAATAAATTATCCATGAAAATAATTTTGTAAATTATGCATGAATTAATTATCACATATTCATTGACTTTCTTTTCAGTTGAGTATCTAGCTTAATTTATTATCTTCCTCATTATTAATACACCAAAAGTATACGATAATAGGAAACTGTTTGCACCTAAAAGTTTGTATTTTTGTTCTGGAACAAGTTTCATGTGAAGTAGTTTATCACTGACAAATAATTTTAAACAAATATTTCATAATGAAAATGTACAAAACAATAAATATTATTTTTCTCGCATATGATGAATTTCTCAAATGTATTGTTCCATCACCTGAAACTTAATAATTGGCCTCAGTACTGTAACTACTACACTTCAAAAAAAAAAAAAAGGAATTTTTTTCTTTAAAGTCAAAAAGAAATTTCTTTCAGTGTCACAAGGTCATGAAGATTTACAGATTAAAAAATGTAATCATAAAAAAAAAATTAAAAAGCAATTTGTGTCCTTCCAAAAATTAAATGTTTCATATCACATTAAAATAGAAAAAAAATTACATATATTTTTCTTAAATATGTTAAAATGTCTCTTGGAGTAGACAAAATGTAATAAATAAGAATATTTATAAACTAAGAACAATTTTTTCATTGAAACACTGAACTTTTAGAAATTCAATTAATACTAAAATATACTTAAATTTAAGTATATAAAATGTTCCACATTATTCTTACCTCGCGAATCTGCAGTGTTTCTGCTGTTGATAGGTGAGGATCGTGGTACATAAACGTCTGAAGCTGAGTTGAAGCTGGTGCAGGAGCTGCTGATGTGCATCTCGTCTCTACTCCGGCTGCTTCGTTCAACTGGAATGTGGCGTAAGGGTAGATGTCCTCCGAGTATTCTACAACATACACATTATCTCAAAGGTTGAGATCTCTTTGACTCTGTGTAAGATGGAGTCACTATGAACCTTCATTATTTGTTTTGAAAACAATATGGAATCTTTCAAATTCTGTTGTATGATTGTTCTGGTGACAAATTTCTTCTTTAAATTACAATTACAACATCTTTACCTGTCACCCTGAGAATTAAATGATTTCAACAGTATTCTCTGACCTGGAATGCGTTCCAATGTAGCCATTTCATGAACAGGAGAGCGTAATGGCTTTCGAACAGTGGCATAATATTGTTCTCGTTGTTCCATGTTTTGTTTGTTATCAAGAGCAGCAGCAGTTTGGGATTCGTGTAAACTAGCCACCTCACCCGCAAAAGGTCCTTTTGAGATAAAGTAATAAAAAAAAAATATACATTTATTTGGGACACAGAAGGACTTGTAAAATATACTTGAAGTAATGAATGATAATTAGAGTCATTTTTGTTGAAAGTTTTTATACTCACGTTTTTGAAAACAATAATAAACAACCACAGCTAACAATAATATAGATGCTGATAAAGCCAAAAGTATTATAAGTTTGAAGTCTAAATAAAGACTGACATCATCTGTACCACCAACTCTATTGGATGTTGGTGATGCAGTACCTGCAAATGTATTAAAAATACATTAGACATGAGGAAAATAAAAACAGCATTAAAAATGTGTTGAAGAAAGAAAGATGGAATGTACGAAATAACACAAACTAAAAATGTTTTAATATGAATATTACTATGTTAAATGTAGTTAAAAAAGTCCTGAAACTCTGTGACCGCAAAACCAATCAGAAAGTTCTCTGATACTAGAGACTTCACAGAGATTTCACAGACATAATTAATCATCAATATTCAGAACACATTTACCTCCCAAGTTGCTAATGGTATGGAAAGCATACTCTGCACTTGTTATCCCTGCATTATTTCTAGCTTTAACTCTCAACTGGTAATCAGTGTCAGGCTGCAATCCTCTTATCACAAAACTCTTCTGAAGTTCAATGCTATTGGATGCTGAAAAGCCAAAACATTACTATAATTATAATTTGTTTTCAGGGTACATTATATTATTAACTTCTGGCAAAGAATGTAAATGCATTTCAGGGTTACTTGGTAACGGATTTTGATTTTTATCTACACTGGCCAGTCACTTTTATTATAAGGTCAAAATATGTATTGCCAAAAAGAGGTCAGCTCCTTTTCTGAACAAAGATTTATTGAAAGCATCTGAATCTTTGATATTTACAGAGAAATTTAGGTTAAAAGTTGGCAGAAATTTACCTAACCTAATGGGGCTACTTTGGGTCAAAATTTATTTTGCCCTGAAATGCAAGGAAAAAATTGAGTTCACAAAGTAAACATACTTAATGTTTACTTACAAATATGTTGTTTGGTCATTAGGAACATTTTTTCAAGAACAAAATACTCGGAATCTTTGGATTGCATTTGGCAAAGTCTCAAGTTTATATTTTGGCAGGGGCACACCCATTTAGATAATTCAGTTTTAATATTTGAGTGGCTTAGATCTTGGATGTTGAACAGCCCCCGGTTCCCCACAGGCTTCAGAGTGTCAATTTATTAATAAAAGAACACAGAATTTTACATGAAATTGTGGGAATATTCATAAATAATAGTCTATTTTTAGTCAAGCAAATGTAAATTGCTGGCTGCTTTTGTATACGTATTGGTGAAATTGAATCAGTCACTCTGATGATCACAAGTTTGAAACCACATGATTTTCTTATAAATGCTAAACACACAAGATAATGCCACATTCTGAAAAATGTCATATTCCTTTGAAATGTCTGAGTAGTCCATTTGTTCTGTTGTATCTACCTACCAGCAATGCCAAGGTTCATGACCCAGAGCAACCAAATATTTTTGTGGGATCAACTAATCTATGAAGAGTAAGTTGGTAATTTCACTTCATTGCATCTGGCCAGAATTGTTGTTACTGTGAATGTAGTGCCTTTGGGCTCCTTCTTTTTCTGAAACCATTTTATTCTTCTTCTAGGAAAGTCTCATTGAATTCAATCAGTTTGAATTGTAATATATTGGAAAAAGTTTTGATGCTGCTGGTAGAAACATTATCACTCAATAGTTGTTGCAATTAGTTTCTGATTTATTCTTGTGCAAATTTATTATCATCACTCCTGTTTGCCATTCTTTTGAAGTTGAATTTTCATCCCAAACTTTGTTGAATTGTTTTAACATGATGCCCTCCAGCTCTTTACCACTGTATTTTATTAGTTTCATGGCAACTTCATCCACTCCTGGACTTTTCTTGTTCATGGTTGAATTTATGTATTTTCAAGCTCTTCTTTTGATATCTGTGGCACTAGTTTTTGTTCTTTAATTATTGTGTTGTCCATGCTTCAGCCTATCTTGTCCCCTTATCCCATATATTTTATAATGCTCCATCCGTTTCTCCTCAGGAATGAAATCTATACAAATGTCTCATGTCAGCTCAGAGCATTCTTATATTTTTGACTCATCCTATGGGATATGATTGCATAGACTTCTGTGGCCAAAATTTGTATTATCTAGGCTATGTAGAATGAGCCACGTCTCTGTCATGGTGGCAGTTGTTTCGGACAAAGTATTATGACCTTCCACAGAGTGTACTGCTGACACTGAGGATGATCACAATATGTTGCCCAAAACATCAGCCTCCTCATCAGAGATGAGGCTCATCCTGGTTAGCCTAAATAATCCATCCTCTGGAGACCTGTAATGACACTCCAGAGATTTCTCAAATTTCTCCTAATTGTCTCTTTTAATTTGCTTTGTTAATCTTCTTGTTTCTGTTCTACATCTCGTATATTCTATGTAATCTTCTATTATGCATACTTCCTCTTCTTGACTATCACTTCTTGATTACCATGATCTGCATTTCTTTATTCCAGGTCCTTCAGAAAGTTTTTTTTGCATAAACTAAATATAAATTATTAAAAAGAGTTTAGAATTAGAATTGGTGAAAGATGTTACATGTTTGATTTCATTCATTCCAATGTTAATGTGATTTTTTGGCCCATGTTTCATTGACCAGCTGGGGTCAATTACTTGGCCATAATCTTGGGTAAACATTTTTGGTACTAGCAACCAGCATATTATTACATCAAATAAATCAATTTCTTTCTTTATTTTCCATGTTTTCCTCTCCACATTGCAGTGCTCACATAGATACACTACTTGAGAAAACCAATAGGAAACTTAATGTGGTTTGCAGAATGTTAGGGGTTACTTGTGGTCTTTTTGCACCAAAATTCATCAAAAGTTATATCAGACTCAAATAAATCTTTTAAATTACAATTATTTGGTTGTTCACTCAGTTGCTCTTGTTTTTCATTATGAACATCTTTTATACTGATAGTAGATAGATTGTGTATTCATCTCCTAACATTATCAAAGATGAGCACCAGGAAAATATTTTCTTCTTAAGGAATTCTTCTTTTAGCTTTTTTAAATGAGATAGAAATTTAGCATTGAATTCTTCAGTGTATACTTATTAATTACTTAATAATAATACTACTTAATTAGAGCTCAAAAGGTAAGGCATTTATGTTACCTAACATATGCAGGCAAAAATGTATTTAGTTTTACTAAAATAGGCATGCAAATAGGAACTTATTCTGACTAAAGTAGAGGTGTAAAAAGACATGTAAACAATAAAAAAAATTAACACTTAATAGGAACTGTTGTAAAAAACTTAATAATTAAAAGTATTGAAATTTTTATTTTATCTCTAAAATTTACTTCAGCACTTATATGGGAGGAAACAATATTTTCTTTGAACTCTTGATTGCACATGACCACCCAGTATGATGGCTAAGAATTTGTTTCACTCGCAATGCTGTCTTTAGAACATTGGACTCTGTTTTGAGTCTTGGAATGGCATCAGTGAAAACACAATTAAAGTTTCAGTTCTTTGTAATTGCTTGTAATTGCCAGCTTTGAGAATGGTTGCATCATATGTCATGTACAGAGATCTCTGTCCTCAAAAGAGATCAGAGGCCATAGTCAAAAGTAGTATGGGATTCTTGGTGAGTGAACAAACCCTGTTAATATCAGTGAAAGGAATCCAAAAATCTTGACTGGTATCATCTTTTCTCTTTTAGATTTTTAACAGTTCTTGGCCTTGGAACCTCTGCTTGCAGAAAAAGACAAAATGTGACAGAGCCTTTGAGTTGTCCAGGTTTGTACGTATATTTTCACCATGATCGATAATGGTGTCAGAAGAATAAAAATTGAAAGCAATGACATAAAAGGAAGGAAAAGGAAACTGGGCACTAGAAGATAAAAAAGGCAAGCAATGACATAAACAGAAGGAAGGAAAATAGGCACTAGAAGCTAAAATAGCCAAGCAAATACAAAATGAAAATATACTAAAGCAACTCCTGAAGTACAATATAGAGATTTTCTTTTGTTAAAAGCCATAAAATCGTAATAATAATAAAAAGACATTTTGCCAAACTTCTGGGCTCTATTCATAATATTCACAGATAAATAAGAAGTTTAAGAGCAGGGAAAGGAGAACATGTTCATTAAATTTACAAAGCTAGAGATCAAATTAGCTTCGAAATCCTAGCAGTTATCTTTAAAGATAAATATTTTTGCCATTACTAGCTCCCAGTTTTTGAATCCCAGCAATGTGAAGTTGCAAATTAAGTTGATTCAAATGGACTTATTAAGCGATATTAAGAAAATAGACAAGTTCAATTTCAAATTTTGGTTCACATAAATGCATGAAAATAGTTCTTTTTTTTTTTTCAACTAACAAAAATGGTTAACTCCTATGTTACAACAATTGCGCCAATATATTTCCTTTTGACTGATGGTGGACCTCAAGAAGAAATAATGTATTATCATGGTATCCATTGTTTTTGTCTTACAAATTTTTGAACATACAAGAATTCAGAGCATAAAGTTTAACAAAATTTACTATCTTGATAGTAACTTTCAATGCAATAAGCAACCACATTTTTTACACCAGTGTTTAAAGGTGAATGATGCAATGCAATTTTAATAGTGGAATTCTTCCCTTACGTCATTGTGACAAACCTCAACTGTAATTCCAGATTGCTGGAAGCACCATCAGAGATCAAGCAAGACATTCTGCCTCATTGTAGGTGTATACAGTTCTTTTGACAGAAGCAATTCTCTTTGGGTCGTGTTGTACAGTCTTCATGTTATGAACAATGAATATAAAAAGAAGCTGAATGAGTCATTTTCATTATTTCAAACATAACTCCTTGTTTTAAGTTATCACTATTGACCTGCAGCAGCAAATATGCTGCTGTTGAGGGTGTTGGAAGGGAGGTCGCAGGGCAAAAAAAAAGTAGGTTTTCTGGAACAGCACACATAAACACTATATCTTCCTTGTTGCTCATTGTATGATGTTGGCTGTGTCGTAAGCAGTGATGTACTGAGTATGAAAATATAGTCGTAACATTGGGTATGAAAAACTGTGAATCAACATAATCGAATATTTGAATTATTCAGTCAAAATCAAAACCGTTTCATGTTTTTATATTTTTCCAATCTTCTTTACACCTCTCACGTGGCCAGAGCCTCCTTTCTTTTCTGTAAATTTATTCATATATTTGAAATCAGTAATATAGTTAATACATTTTTGTAAAGTGAAAGTTTGAACTGTGTGTAAGTGGGCATAGTGGACACAGTAAACATAGAAAAGTGTGCAGAAGGGGTGTGTAAGTGGGAAGAATTATATGCATATAAGTGAATGTGCACAAATATAATATATGAGCATAACAACTTGCATTTGCAGTATGTAAGTACACACAGCAGTATGTGGACAGTGTCATCAAGTATAAAATGAAACTACTTCATGAGATATTTTCTTTAAAAATGCATAAGGATATGTTTAATAAGCAAGATTAAGAATGAGTGATAACAACTACACATACCTTTTTTGTGTATGATGAAGTTAGATTAGTGTTTGTATGTCTGTTATCATCTCATCCATAAGCACTGAAAAATGCAACATTTTCTCCAAAAATCTACATGAAGATTATTTTCGGAAAATGGCTATTTAAAGTACAGCCTTCTCATTTCAAATTCAATTCTATACATTCCCTAATAACAATACACAGTAACTATTGTTTGTCCTTTACAAGTTCTATGAGAGTTATTGTACTTTTGCCAAGATTTTAAAATGTTTATTAGCAAAGAATAATCTTACATTTTGAATAATATTTGCTATGTGAAAATTAAACAATTTAATGATCAATCTCGAAGTGATATTATTACATAATAAATAAACCCAAAATGTTAAAATGCTTAATATACAAAGCAGAGGTGATTTTTAGTGAATCCAATTCAAAAGAAAACATTAATATATGTAATGTTCACTTTTAAAATAGCAAAATTTTATCAATTTTCATTTTTCATTCTTCATTTTTAAAACGGAGTTTCAAAATCTCAATAATTTTATTTTAGCAATTTATTTCATCAGAGAATATAATTAGAGCCTACATATTATAGAACTTCAATATATTTTGAAAAGTCTGAAGAAATGACATAAATTACTCATTCCAGCACAATGTGATATTTCATTATTTTCTGTGAACAATTCTAGTGCGCATGAAACGTCATGAGTGCCAAAATGAACTCCAGTACTTTAGCCTTTCCCATCCTAGAATCTGTGAATTCCACATGGCATGTAGTTGACCAGCAGGCCTGTTCAAAATAATTGCAATAATGGCAGATAACAGCAAAATGAAATACAAAATCAAAATGACGAAATTAATAAAATAAATTTGGGCTGATAAAACTGTTATATTACCATTTTTAAAGTTGTTGATAAAATCATGTCTATAAACCAGAAAGTAGATTTTAGAGAGAAATAATCATTGAGAAGTTCTCGATACCCTTCACAGTTTCATATCGAAGAAGGATCTTTGGTTGTCAAAGAGAGTAAGTCATACTATATTAGCTCATTTAGAAGGACTTGAGGAGTCACTCAGGCATGACTTCATAACAAACAATAATTACTACAATTGGACTTCAAATCCTTTCAATGACTTGATGTTTCAACAACACGATTAGATACCAGACATCAGTGAAAGACAAGTATAAAGTATAAAGCTTTAAAATATTTATTGCCTTTCATAAACACAGAGCTTGTTGAAAGAGCTTTTTCATTGTTTGTATATAACATAAATGAAAAATAAAAGCAAATTGCCAGACCATTCTTAAGATTATACTTATCTTCTTTTGAAATTAAATTTTAAAAACTAAGTTACTAGAAACAAGCTCAAGGTTCACATTGACCAACTAAAACTTCTTAATTCCTGGTTTAATTGAATTTGATTAACATTGTGGAAAATAATATCAAGATAATAAAAACATTATTGATATGAAGTATATTAATAATATTAGTTTATCTGGAACAAACTGTTTTCTGTTTTTACAACTTATGTTCTTAAAGTTAGGCTTTTACTCCAATTTGAGGTAAATTATAAAGTGTTGAAAAATTAAAGTGCAATAACTGTTATTATTCTGAATTGTGTGATCATTTCCCAGTTCTCAATAAATTTAAAAATTAGTTTATCTCTGACTCTTTAATCTTCTGATAATGAATGTACAAACCTAAGGAAAAAGCTTTTTCCAAACATTGTATGGTGTGAAAGAGTGAGAGAAAGGGGATATGAGAGTAGAGAATTTCAAAACATAATCTAGGAATATGAGAGAAAAAAGTTGAGAATCAATCCATTAGACATTAACCAATTATTCTAAAAAAACTCATTTATCCTAATGTGATAACATAAATAAAGTTCTGGTGAAAAAATTGCCTTGGCTCTCTACATGAATTATTTTGAAAGAAACTATTTTTTTCTGCTATTGCTTGTACAGTAAAAAATAGAAAAGTTACTATTGAGCTATGAATTTTTGTCTACTTGACTATTTTATTGAAATGAATTAAAATGATTATTTTAACTGAAAACTAAATATTTTTGGTTACATACTCATTTCAAAAAATTTGGAGTAAAATAAGCAAATTCCATAGTTCCTATAAATGCCTATTTGGCTAGTAAATGCCTACTTGACTAATAAGTGCCTATTTACATAATAAATACCTATTTTGTATAAATGCCTTTATCTTGCTCTAAATTAAATAACATTCTTGTATATATATATATATATATATATATATATATATATATATATATATATATATATATATATATATATATATAAGACATTGGTAGCCACTTAATACATATTAAATTTACAAAAAAATACTAAATTACTAAAAAAAAATCTAAGTTGTTTTCAATTTTATTCAAAAGTTGAAAAAGTATCGATATTTCTATGTTTTGTTTTACCATCAGAGAGTGGATATTTCACATTTTGGAAGCTGTGTAAAACCAGCATTTAGTGTGGTCACATGATCAGAAGTGTTATATAGTGAGTTGAGATGTCTGAGAAGCATAGGCAAATTTAATCTCACTTTTATATTTTTAGAAGTATGAGAGTTTCACCCACAATAAGAATATAATTTCAGACCTCAAAAATCAGGCAGTTGGAGTATGTTGAAGAACCTGAAGATATATTCATCTATTCATTGCCCTAATTATACTTCAATCATAGGTGTTATTTTGATTATTGACATTCCTGTAGGTGTTCCTGCTCATATTGTATTATTAGTGAAGTACAATAAATTGTTAGTGTCTATTTAAATACCTACATTATTAGTTTATTTGTATATTTAAATGCCTAGTTTGCCAGCCTCTTTTGACTATTCGCAGCTTAGTTATTATTGTTAAACAAAATGCTCACATTATCCAACGAAGTCATATTTAAAGAAAAATGATTGTTTGAAAAGGAAGTCTTTTAGTTCATTAGTATTTAAAATTTGTTGACAAAAAGATCTCATATTATTGTTTTGTGTAAAATTTTGGAAATTGTATACTTATTTTTAAATGTTTTTAAAATTAAATACTTTTACTAGAAATTATTGAGGTAAAAATTGTCTGTAAATTTCTTCTTCCTATTTACTGTACTTGGAGTGCAACGAAAGAAACAAAAGCATGCAGTTAATGAATTGTGTTGGCAATAGTATACTTAAAAATACTGTAATTTTCTAAGAGAGAATTTTCTAGAGCATGTATAGGGAGACAAAGTTGTTCACTTTTTACCAAAAAGCATGTGTTATAATTGTTATTAAACCATGTTACTCTAATGATATTTGCCCCTGATTGTTATTCAACACTGCATGTGCCAGTTTCCTAGCAGAAATGAAATCTCTTTGCATCAGAATGTGACCAGTCAAACACTAATACATAGAAAGCTGCCAGACTATCAGAGGTAAATGTCACACATGAAACTTCATTACATAAATTTTCCCACTATATGTTTATTGGTAACAAGTGATTATCTTTGATTTCTCTATATGCTTTAGAAGTTATTTATTACAGTATTTGCTAACTACTCATGGAAAATAAATCATACCTGATGTCCACTGAGATTGGTCGAGACGTTTGTATTCAACTTCAAAGTAAGAAATAGGGCAGCCTCCATCAACCCAATTTTCCAAGTACATTGTGACAGAAGTTGAATTTACATAAAGAAATTTATCAGCAGGGACTGTTCCTGGCTTTCCACCATCAGTAGTAGCAATAATATATTCACTTGGATGACCCATACCAATGGCATTATGTGCTGTAACATACAGCTGAAACAAGATAACCAACATAAAGAGTTATACACAATTATTCCTAGAAAATGAATGAGACAGAATGAGAAGATTGGAAAAGGGGAAAAAATTAAAAAGAAAGGAAAGGGCAAAGTACAAACAAAAGTCATAAATGTTTCTTAATTACATTATCATATAACGAATTTCAAATATCTGTGTATAAGTTGCTGACTCTTTATAATACACACTATAATTTGGATCACACATGAAATTGGCTTTTCAAAGTTTAAAAAAATTGTAATCTATTATGTATCACTAAGAACAGCAAAACTAATTTCAATTAAAATAATTGCTAGGTAAAGAAAACAAAATGGCAAACTTTAGTGAACTTTGAATTAAGTAAATTGTCTTAAACAGCTCCTTGGAATTGAACATACATTTTTAGGCTTATTATGTAGTCTTATAATGTGGTGGATCCTGGGGGGGGCATCGATGGCCACCCCCAAAAGGCCTAGTGATTTCCTGTGTTACATTCTTTCACTTTGTGAATTGATTTAAATATTTATTTATGTCAGAATTATGTAATTATTTAAAAATAATATTGTGTTTTATCATATACACTACAAAGATAATATAAAATATAAAAACAAATGTTTATTATTTAACAAATATCTATAATGGCCCTCCAATGAAACTGTCATGTTTTCATACAAAAAGAGTAATTCTTGAATTTGTAAGAACACAGACTGTATTCTTTGAAGACAAATAGTACTGCTTTAAATTCATTGATAGATGATAAATACTGTCATTTCTGTTATTTATAACTAACTCAAAGGTCACTCTTACATCAAATTTGTTTCTTCTATTTGGAGATCATAAATTATAAAATGAAATTCATTTAGAAGTAAGCTGAAAATTTACAAGAAAATTTTTATATACCATATTCAATATGTAATGTAAATGATCTTTTGAGGTCTGTCTCTAACGTATAATGTCTAACACTCAACAGAAATTTGCTGTCAACTTCACCTATAAAATTGAAGAACACAATTTGGAACACGTAACAGAATTTAAAGATTTAGGAATCGTGATCTGCTGTCCGAGTGACGCCGCATTGCAGTCTGAGGTGCTGATGTTTTGCCTGATATATTGCGATCTTCTTCAGAACTGTAGTGTAGCGAGTGTAGAATACACATTAAACATTAGTTCTTTAAAATCTCAGTGTTAATATGATAATTTATTTTTGAATAAATTGGCAATTATGGCATTGATTGTTGGGAATTACTATTTTGGATTTAGCATTGCTTTAAATGTATCAGTGCAGTGACATTGGCCTGATTCATTAACAACTATTTTGAAAAATGGGTTGGGCAACGAAACACATCTTCGTGAGCTAAATTCTTGGCACATATAATTGTCACACATATTTTCATAGCTCCATGTTTCCCGCTGCCCCCTGAGTTGGACAAATTCAGCTCCACTAAAAGCTTTTCATCACCTCAAACATACACCCACAAAACACAGCAAATGAATTGAAATTATGATATTCAATTGTTATGATATTATAATATTGTAATATTATGGTATTGGATTATTGAAAATATTATGAAAGATTCACAACAAAGAACAACCCTTATATGCAGATTAATTCTAAATATATACTATATTGTATTCTCTGTAATTGGGCAATTGCCTGTTTAATTATGCAAATAAATAAATACTCTTATATAAGTAAATCATTTGTTTTACCTGGTAAGATGTCCCACACCATAAATTGTTGATTATGTAACTGCTTTGTTTTCGGTTAACCTTTACTTCTTCCCATTCACCAAACTCTCGTTTATAATGAAGAACAAAACCTGTTATAGGAGCTCCACCATCTTCTCCCAACTTCCATTGTACATTTAAACTTGTGCTTGTTGAACCCGTAGCATGCAGAAGAGGTGCAGAAGGAGGTACTAAAAGGGAATTTATACTGACAATTTAATATGATAATATTAATCCCAATTGAAGGATGTCCTAGATTTGAGTGTCAAAGACAAACAATATAATTAATGAGCATTTACAAGATATTATAGATAATATATTATAGATTTATAAGATAAAAATGTTACACATATTTATAGAAATTGCTAAAACTTAACAATTAATAGAATGAGAAGAACAAATACATTATTATTGATCCAACTTTCTGACACAAAAAAATTAATGCGGGATATAGTTAGCAGGAAAAGTTAATAAAACTAACAAGAAGTTTCATTAAAGGATTTCACAACATATACAAAATTAAAAACTTTTGGAATATAATTGAATCATTTCTATCCTTGGTACTGGTAGTATGTTAAAAGTTTATTTTACATGTATCATCGCCGTTGCCTGAAAATTTGTTGGAGAAATGTAAGTTAGGTTTGGTGGTGATAAAGGAATACAAATGGAAGAGGAGTATAGTGTATTGTAAAGTTTCTCACATCTCATATGGTATTTTATATAGAACATATTTATGGATTGGAAAACTAATTATTTTATGTTCACAAAATTATTATAAATGTTAATTTAAAAATTTGGATAGGGAACTAGTCTTGAAAAATAAACATACCATTAACATATCAAGTAAACCTGTATATTTACGAAGAATACAAAGGGATAATGAAATGAACAGTGTCACACAACCAGCTACTTCTGTTCATGCCTTAACAAAAAACGCTACATTTGGCATCATCACACACATCACTTGTCCCTACATTCATAATGCAGTACTACCTACTTCTCATACACTACATTGGTACAAAAATAACCAATCAAAGCTTCCACACTTATTCAAAAAGTTCATCCTATATAAGTAGTTGTATTGAAATAATTAAAATACGGAAATATTGTAATCATTTGATTTATCATGTAATAAGGGCCAATTTAACTTTATTATATATGAATATGAATAAATTGCTTCACCTTGTACAATTAGTTTGTGACTAATGCGATCTGATCCATAAGTGTTTTCCACATGGCATGTATAATTTCCATTATCTTCCTCACGCAGGTCTGCAATTTGCAGGGAACCATCAGATTGCACTTTTAACCTGAAACAGACAAAAAATAATGAATTGTAAGTGTGAATTGTTGGTAGTTATGGATGACCGTTGTTTATATCCTATTAACTTTTGATAGAAAATTTGATAACACAAATGAATAGAAATTTACAAGGAAGAATGTTCCATTTCTTCAGTATAATATAGATGTGGTTCCTGAAATGTTCTCTTCTTCTTTACTCAGCATTATAGAACAAATATTTTAAATTGTTGATTTGTGTAAGTACTATGAATCATTACTCTTAAGCATTTCCCTCAAAGCATACAATACAATTTAATGATAAAATGAAATTACCTTGCTGATAATTTTAACTGTTGACTCATCTGCCTCCAACTAACAGTTGGGTCTGGCTTCCCCACATGTTTACAAGGAAGCTGAGTATTTTGTTTTCTTGGTACTACAATTACACTATCAAATGAGTAGATGGCTGCTTGAACTAAGAAAGTTTATACATTTTGTTTAAAACATTTTTGACAATACATAACTATCATGAACTATTTAAATTAACTGAAACATTTAATTTTATATACATAAATATGTAATTGTTTAAATAATTCAGTACCTTCTGATGACGGAGATAACACAAGGGGTTGAGTAAATGGTCCCTCACCAACTCTTGTGAGAGCAGCAACACTGAACTCATATCGTCCACGCTTATTCAAACTTTCAATTTCATAATGATTACTGACTGGTGGTAAATTTTTAGGAAAAGTCTTTATCTCTTGTCCTGAGTTATCAAGTAGGCGAACCTAAAAGAAATAAAAATATTTAAATACTGCTAACATTGAGGAATTACAATTTATTTTGTTAGAATATAAAATAACACCCTTTCTTTTTTGAAATAACTTTTTATAGTGGTTTTCAAATGCCATGTATAGTGTAGAGCTCTATTAAAAGAAATCCTGTTTACAGGAGAATCTTGCTTATAAGAAACAATATGGACTGTCCTATTTTCAATGTACAAATTATGGGTATTTTCTTCCTGCGTACATTAAGAAATTTCTGCATGCAGAAGTTATTGATTATCAAGGAAGTTTTTCTTATGAGCACGAGTCAAAAGTGGAAACAACAAATTTTCTCTTGCAGTGACTTGAACCACTTGTTGGTTTTACTCTTAAGCAGTCTTAACAAAAGCTGTATAAGAAAGAATTCCTATCTATGGAAATACCCTTCCAAACTTGAGTTATCTCTTTATCTACTTCAGATGATGCCACAAAAATGTATACACACTTTAATAAGAGATATTTATTTAAAATATTTCAAAGATAGACCAGAAAATGATGGTAATGTGTAATATGATGTTCTATGAATAATTGTGTGACTCGCATTACATTCATCAGCATTGCTACTACATATAGCTAAAATTATCGTTTGAACAATGGAAAGCAAATTTTGAAGTGAAACGCAACAAAATCAACAACATGAAGAAACAGAACACATTTGTGATAAATTTGAAAATGATGATACTGTATGCAATGTTCAAAAGGGCAGATATGGGAGACCTCGTACATCATAAGCCCTGCATTGTCACCTATGGTTTTCGAATCTTTCAGAAAAGTGGATAGAATGAAGAGGTCCATTTGAGTTTTTTCAATTCATTCTCCAGATCTAACTTTGTTGGACTTCTTCTTATGGGGCACTCTTAAGATTGTTGCATACCGTAAAAAACCAGCAACTCTGGCACCACTTTGGGAAGAAATTGAAATGGCATGTGCTGCAATCATTACTCTTTCACAAACTTTGTTCAAACAATAATTCAATGTACTCAGAAGTGTATTGATGTCAATGGTGGGCATTTTGAGCATCTGTGTAACTATTGTATCCATAAAAGTCTAACATGATTATTGATCATCATTTTCTGTTTATGAGAATTCAGTTATGTTAATTCGTGTAAATGAGAATTCAGTTTTTTCTTTGCTTGAAGTGTGTATATTAGCATTTCCCTTTTTATCAGTGTACAAACCTATAAAAGACACAAATCTTTGTCCCTAGATGTGTCTTGTAATGAGGTTCTACACAATTTTTAATATGCAATGTATGAACAGCTCTTTCAAAACCTTGTCATATAATTCAGAAATGATCCAATTTTATTAAAAATTCATACCTGAAGGTTATATGTTGTGATAATTCCATTAGAATGTTTGGGCGGTAACCAACTTACAATAATTGATGTTGATGAACTGACAACTGCTTTTATCCCAGCAGGGGCTTCAGGCACTACATGAAATATGTAAAATAAATTACTGACAGTGTTAACTAACATTTTATTTGCATTAGTAATGAAGTAATACAGACCATCTTCTTCTGTCATACAGAAAAGAGAGGGACTACTAACTCCATCACCTACTCTGGTGAAGGCAAGTACCTGGATGCTATAATTTGTGAATTTTTCAAGACCATGGACAACGACAGTCAATGCTGTAGTTATTTTTGTCTCTGGTTTTGAAATACCTGAAATACACATAAATATTAGAGGAGTTTTTTTATGAATTTCAAAATTTAAATTAAAGAAGGTAGATGACTTAATAAAAAAATAATTGAACTGATATTTGTTAAAAAGTCATCAGCTAGGAAATCAAATTCTTTGAGAAAAAATCTTTAATATTAAAATTATGCAGGTTAATGGTGCTTTTCTAGTTATGATATTTTTTCTACATATTTTTTTAAGATCATGACAGTAAAAGAGAACATTATTACATTAGAATTTTCTTTTTATTACATTTTAAATGCTCTTTATAACTTTGGACAAATAATGGAAAAAACATTTGTATTTTAACTTTAAAGTTTATTTTAATGATTCGAGTTTCTAAAAAAAACAACAAAAACAACAAATCTTTCTATAAGCTTGTCATAACATTTTTGGAACAAATTTGTCAAATTAATGCTAAGCATATCAAAAATTTAGCCATCAAGCATTAGGTAAAACAACAAATTCCTTTCTGCTTAAAATGAATTCACTTTCTTATTCATAATCCAAATTCATATTCTGTAGGAACTGGCCGCTGTAGTATGTTTTAGAAAACTCCAGGCACTGGAGTGCTTTGCAGGTATGTATTGTCTTATTTGCTCAATCTCTGACTTTTTTGACTCCTTGATTGGAACCTTACCTGACAGATAAGGTGGAATGCCTGGGTATACAAGAGCATGAGTTTGACCAAAAATAAATGAATGATTGATGAGGCCTCTTGTGGAATTGTTCCCTTGTAAATATCATCTCTCTTAATAGTATTCAAGGAGGTTCAAACTGCTGACAGAAATGGTGGCTTTCTCACTTCTTAGTTTGTATTTTGTCTTCTGTGAGACAAATATCTTCTTGTATCAGGGCTTCCACCAGTTCTTGAACTAAATAATATCAGATCCTGTGCCTTCCTTACGTCAAATTTTCCAGGTTTTGCACTTTTAATAACATGCCCTGTTAATTTATCGCTACAGTAATATCTAACATGTCTTCCTAGGCTCCATTTTATGACTCCTAAGTCCCTATTTACTAGGCTGTCCGGGTGACGCCGCGTCCATGGCGAAGGTGCTGACGTTTCGGTCGCCATTCTGCGACCTTGGCATTACGCCCTGAGGAAGGTCGCAGAATGGCGACCGAAACGTCAGCACCTTCGCCATGGACGCGGCGTCACCCGGACAGCCTAGTAAATACTGACTCCGGCCGCGGAAACCTACGCTCTCTCCTAAGTCCCTACTCATATTTAGTTAAAGTAGCATCAGTTAGTGACAAAATTACAATTTTGAACTCTCTGAAAATCAATACTTATGGCAATGACTTATTTTAACACCAAACTCTAGCTAAATCCATGAAGAATACAGAATGCAGAAAACATTATTTTTCATAAAATAATAACTGATGATGTTAACAAATATCGATTCAATTAATACATATTGATCAGATGATAAAAGAATATGGATGAGTAGCTATCGCTAAAACAAAATATTTTGAAGATTCATTTCTAAAAAAGTGATTGACAATTTGTTCATGAACATTTGGACATGTTGTAAATAGGTTTTTTATCATTATGTCAGATAGATGTCTAATTTGTGCCAAATGAAATCTAACAATTTCATAATCACTGAAAGAAAAAAACAGGATCTTTATAAATGAATATTGATTTATATTGTTAATGCTTTTCTGGAGAATATGATAAGCTTTTCCAGATAGAATGCTGGCACAAAATTGCACATAGTCTAAAAAACTGTCATAACATGAGAAAAGCAGTTTTGAGAAAAAGGCGTTTGAAGATTTTCCTGTCTTTAATGATTTGTATTAACAGGAACTGTCACTCACTCCATCTAGTAACACTTTCTGCATTCCAGATATGGCATTTTTTAAAAACTATAAAGCATTAAAACATGAAGCTGATGGCTTTACTTATCTAAACATATTACTTTTCTTTTTGTTTATGACAGATTTTTAGAGGATGTGGACAATGTACAATGTGACACGTAAAAATGTTGATTTGTTTGACTAATATTCAAAATATTGACTACAGGTTGCCTATTCAAATTTAATAAAAAAGTTTAGAACAAAAATATTTTAATACTATTGTATTTTCAATTAACATTTATCAGAAGAGTGCAAAGGACATTATTCCCTAGAATAATTTTACCCTTCAAATCAGAAGATAGAAGAAATGTAGAGAAATCTAAAATTAAGTGGGGAAGCAGGAACCCTTAATGGACTCAACTAAGTTTACAGCATGCACCAAGTCTACTGCATGCACAAAAGGAACAAGCTGGAACCACTTGCAAGTTCATGATGATTACTTTTGCATTGTAGATATGAAAAATGTAAATAGAAATATGTGTCCTTATTTTTATGATAATATCAGACATCATAACTTACTATCATAGTCTTCCAAGTTTTCCCAAATTACTTTGTAGCCATTCAGAATTCCATGAAGTTGAGCATCTGGAGGGGCTTCCCAGCTTATCTGAAGACTTTGAGAGGTGAATGCTGTGCAACGAACATCTTGTGGGGGACCACTAGGCACTGAAATACAAGATTTTAAAATATAATTATTTTCATGTATATCAAATAACTCATACCAGTCTGTGTGATATACAAGCCATTTCAGTTCTAATGCTGGGTTAATGGCCAGACTCAACAGGTCTCTGATTGAATGCTATAAGGAAGTCTATGGATCTGTCAAAGGAGCCTCATTTTCGGCATTGTAGTTCCACAAGATTATGTTAAAATGTACGTATAACCTACAACATGGAACTTCTAAATATACGAGGGTAATTTTAGAAGTCAGGGCAATTTTTTTATCAATCAATAAAGCTGCAGGAAACAAAAATCAGGATATACGATTGAAAGTCGCTGGAATGTTCTTCGCAATGCTGATAGTAAATTTGGGATCTGGGTACAAGGTGTTATGGGTAGGGACATTGAAAAATGCGTGAATAGAGATTATTGTTTTATTCGTATTACATACACACAAAACAAAACAGTAGTGTATTGTACTCGTAGTACTCGTACGTGCTAACAACCTTCAAAATAATCCCCCAAGGTGCCCACACATCTTTGCTAACGATGAGGAGGGCGTTGAATACCATCGGCTGTGTGCAGGGGCGGATTCAGAGACACATTTTGGAAGGCGAAATTAAAAATGTTTTGGTCGAATGTGTCATTACACATTTTGTAAAATATCGCTCAGCTCTAGCTGCGATACGATTTTATTCGTTGTAATGATTATCGGCAAATATTTTTGCATGAAAATTTCGTGAAAAGTTAAAATTAATAGTTACAAATTTTTTTTTAGGGGAAGGGGATTTCCCTCATTTCCCTCTCTGTGGGTCCGCGCCTGGTTGTTGTTTGTGAGTGTTGCTTCTATGTCGTCGATGTGCTCGTCTCACCTCTCGTCGATGCGCTGTTACGATGTCCTCTCTGTTTGCAAATCGCTTCCACGCAGAGGCGTCTTTATTTATGGAATAAGATCAAAGTCGCACGGACTGAGGTCAGGGGAGTATGCAGAGTGTTCCAAGATCTCCCACTCCCACCGCCGAACAAGGTTCGGGTCACAGGCTACAGTGTGACTTGCTGCATTATCACGAAGGAGTATTGCATTGTAGAGAAGCCCTGGACGTTTCCTCCGCAGTGTTCGACGCAGAGCGTGCAGCAGGAATGACCTGTACTACGTGGCAGAGAGAGTTTAGCCCTCACAAACAGGATGACACTCGAGATACCTTGGCTGTCATAAGCCAAAATAAGCATGACCTTCGCAGGTGACGGACTTTGTCGAAACTTTTAGTTTCGTGGTAAACAACGACGCCGCCATTTCATTTGATTGCCTCGTTAGTTCTGGTTCATAGGCTCGTGCCCACGTTTCATTAATTGCAATACTGCGATTCAATATCTCATTTCCTTCATGTTGGAATCGCGTCAGATTGATACGGCATGTCTCGTATCGAGTACATTTTTGCACCTCAGTTAAAGCATGTGGCACCAACTTTGCACTTGAAAGCACTTGAAAGAATGACTTGAAGCTATCTTGCGCATCTTCAAGTCATTCTGTAAAATGCGGAACACTGTCGATGCAGACATACGCGGCTAATTCTACCACAGTTCCAACGCCTTTCATCTACTAAACAGTGTTCGATAAAAGCCACTTCCACCTCTGAGGATCCAAAGGCTGTTTGCCACCATTCCGAACCGTCTAAGTGCATGCATTGCAGCCAGAGGAGGTGCGACACCCTACTCACCTGGCGCCCACTTTCCACCTGAAACTGAAACAGGCAATGGCCTTGTCTCTTTCATCCGGTAATGTAATCAGTTCAATACAGTCCCATGGTCTTTCAGCATAAGCAATTTCATTCACTTCCAACCACTCCTTCTGGATGCATCACTTGTTTGTCAATGTATACAGGATGTCCAGAAGCTCCAGTTACAAAAAAATAACTTAGATTCTGTGTTGACGTTCATTAAGAATGGCAGGTCCAGTTTTTCCGAAATAAATTTTGTCTCCAATAAAATTGAATTTAAAAGTTACTTCCGGGCGTGAAATTCAAAGCTGCTGCCGCGACACATCAGACACCTGCGCGGCGTTTACCAACGAAGCTGGGCGTAGCGTCATTTTTTTTTGCGTTTTCGGTGAAATTGTCGAGTGAGGACTGAGAAATATCATCTGTTGTAAACCTCTCAGAAAACATAAATAAATATATTTGAAGAACTTTTCTGAAGTGGACTCCAATTTTTATTTAGTACTGTTAATATTTTGTTTCTTTCAATATCTATCTTGGCATTAACATTCCAAATAACACTTTTCTGCTGAAAATTCATTTTCCGGCGCACGATTAAAATACTTTCTCTTCTTAAGAAGTAAGGGCGAGAAAGTAACAAGCAAAACTAATGAAATACAATACCAAAGTTTGAATTGTTTTATTTTTCTCATAAACATGCAAAATATCTAATTTTACTACTTACCATCTTCCATTGTGACACCAACAACCTCTTGAGCCATGGGTCCTTGTCCAAGGGCATTATAAGCTTGTACAACAATGCTATATCTAGTAAATTTCTTCAGGTCACTTAAAAGGCAGTCTCCTCCTTGGCCACGGTTCTCCACTCTTTTGTATTGGTATTGCTCATTATTAGATCTAAAAAAACAATATAAGTGCTATACACGACATAAAATGATTCAACATTTAAACTGATAATTAAAATGTGGATTCTAATAGTATTTATTCTAATTCTATTGATTCTAATTGTAACCCCCTCTGTTTAGGCAGTCGGTAGGCCGACTGTTACATAACTACATGCACACCGACTAAGAGTAGATGTTTACATACATTAAATACTATGTGCTCTTATTTACTTACTTATTTTATATTTAATCATTGTACTTTTGTTAATAACTCTAATTTATTTTTGACAATTCTGTATCAGGAAATCATAAGTACGTTTGAAAGAACATAAACAAATAAATCGGAATTCATTTATGTTTAAGCAATGTTATTTGAGTATAAAACAAATATTTTTTCAAATTATAGTACAAATATAGATTTAAAAACAAGCATAGGCCTTATAAAAGTATTAATAATAAAAACAAATAAAAATTACTGGGTATTTGTGCCTCAAGCATCAGTAGTTCTAGAATATAACTATAAATCGAACAGAAACTTAGTAAATCTTTGTACAGCACACCATTTCATCCAATATGTAACCTTTGATGAGTGCTCCTGAAACAGCACATACTCTCTCATATGTACTATTTAAAACTGTTACGGAATATTATAAGGCTAGCTGAACCGTATTAAGACCCATTCACAATGAAAGCGTAAACATAAGCATAACGCATAGACGTAAACATTAACATAGGTGATAGACTGAAGTATTCACAATGTCTAACATAAACGTAAGCAAAATAAGAGTTTCTATTGGCTGTGAGGCATTCTAGTTTACAATTGGTTGGATGTGAGAATCGATTTTGAGGTATCGACTGTGTCCATGGCCCGTATGGCATTAGTTCGTCTATCGACTTCGCTCCTCTTTTGATTCTCGATTTTGAGTTCACGTACTGTGATTGGTTCATTTCTTATGTCTTACTTAAGCATAAGCACAGATGCTTGAAGCTTGCAAGCTTTTAAGTTAACGTCTTACGTGTTATGCTTATGCGAACACATTGTGAATGAGTCCGCTTATGGACGTAGTCCTAACTTTTATGTTAACGCCTTTCGCACATTTAAACTCGACTGCATGTGCTTTCGCGGCGACCGATGGGTTACTTCACTTGGAGATCGCCTCAATGACCCACCACGTGCCTCTGTGAGTGCTCCGCAAATGAAGAAAAAAAGAATTAGAAAGGTTAGAATTTGAACTAGGAAACGTTTCTACGTTCAACGTACTATCCGTTATATTGCTGGGTTGTTCGATAGTTAAGACACCCATCCAAAGTTTTAATGAAAATGTCAATTGCTTCATAGAATTCAATGTATTGTGCTCACCTTTACAATAAGGTTAGAAAAAAAAATTGAAATCGTTCTTAAGAAAACTGTGTTTACATATTATTTGTAGAATATTGTTGCAATGTAACATTCTACGAAATCTACAACTTCGAAAACAAAGCACGAGGAAGGGTTTATGAAAGCATGATTTGCAAAGCGTACTGCATCAAAAAATCAAGCTTTTACTTAAAAAATAAAGACATAAGATAATGAAGATTTTTTGTGACATAGCGCAATTGTTGTGGAGATCAGGTCAATGGTGTCATTCCTCGTTACCCACTCGTCTTCATCGCCCGGTGCGCTTGGTTGGTCTTTATCACCACACGAGTATCTGGCGAAACGACGAGAGTTACGAAGGATGGCATTACCGTCCGGACTCATCAACAAGAAAGTTATGTAATGCCGTGGACTGTTCTTGTACTCCAATGCAATTTTGATACTTCAGTATTCAGAGAAACTTTGAGGTAAATGTGAAAAATGTGTTTTCTGCGACGTCCGGTGCAATTTCTTAAGAACGGAAAATTGAAGGTAAATGCAGATTATCGTTAATGTTTAACAATAATATATTAGTAGAATGCATTCATATTGACTTATTATTTGATGTATTCATAAATAAATATTCTAGTATGTTGCCACATTTTGTTCATTTCCCGCCATAATGTAGTAAGTACAAAGGCACCACCCCAGTCAGGGAAATGACGCCGAGGTGTCGTGATTAACCCGATACTTAAATGACATACATCTACTTGGTATCGAAATACTGCAGTAAAGTATTGTAATATTAAAGTAAAGGAGGGAATTTTTCGACAGAAAAAAACTCTTATTGTGGGTCCCTGATACCGAAAAATGGATAATTATTGTTTTTACACGTAGTAAATAATCTCTAATACGTGGCAAATTCGGAATCAGCGTTTGAAGGGTCTTCATACCGAAACGTTGGTTTACGGCAAAACGTCTATCTGTCGGTCCATCCTCCTGTCTGTCTATCTTCTGTCTCACCGTCCTTCCGAACATCTATGAACAACATTAACAGCTAAACCGTAGGCAGAATTTGCATAAAAATTGATATTCCTCGACCAAAATTCCGGTTGTTGCAATCCCGAGTGATTTTGAAACGGATATTTTATTTTTATTTTTGGTGGTAGTTTACATGAAGGCTCGACATTTTCAAAATATCATAAAAATTACTTCACATTTTTTTCTTAAAAATGGATAGGCCCCAGTCTCATTGAACTCTTTAAATTTTCGAAAACTTTTTTTTGCGGCTCCCTACAACTAAAATATTGAAAACTTTGTTTTATACACTTTATTGCTACCAGGGTCTGGCAATAAGAGATTTTCTGTCGAAAAATCGCCGTTTTCTGGGGCATGTTTATAATACTTTGTATAATACTTCTTATTACGTTAAGCGAGAAAGTAAAATAAATTTTATACATATAAATGCACGAGGAATCCACATTTTCCGTATCAGGGGCCCCAAAAACATATTTTTTGTGAAATAATCGGCACTTTTCCTGTGGAATTACATGATATTTACGAAGTAGATACGAGAAAGTTAAAATGTAATGTTGAAAGTGATTCATCCTTATCCAGTTATGAAAGTGATCATATCAGCATTTACTCCAATTATTCCTGGGAAAATTAATAAAATCTCTCAAAACCAACATAAATTATTTAATTATTCAAAGCAAAGGTTATCCCAACGCTCTTTGATTGAACCTTGGTCTTCTTGTTTACTCCCAGTTGCTCGAACTACTGAGCTAGCAAGACCACCTATGATTGGAATTGGTTTTTGGACCAGTCAATGACAGTTAAATAACAAACTATTGTCCTTTGAAACGAAAAAATGAAAACCATTTAAATTGCAGGCAGAATTCTCTCGTATAATTAGAGTATGGATATATTAGATTACCTCAGTTCCTTATAACCAACATGGTAACCTAAAATTTCTCCGTTCCACAAGTAATGCTCAGGAGGATCCCATGTTACATGTAATTCAGTGGAACTCGTGGCTTCAACTTGCACATTTTGAGGTGGTCCTCCTGGAGTTTCACCATCCGTTATTACATCCAGAACCTGAGGAAAAGAATGAAACCCTTGTCAGTTTCGGTATAAAGTCATTTCACTAATACCAATGTAATAATAGGCCGCATGTTATATAAAACTAACCAGAAAAATATCAGAAAATGAAAATACATGAACACTGATTTACATTAAACGGAAATTTGGAACTGGAGAGAAGGGTGCGAATTGGTAATTTTTTCCAGAGGGGGGCATTCAGAACTTTAAGAGGGAACGATTGAAGAATTGGAACAAATTATATACTGGATGGATAGTGGAACGAAATATTATCTTCACTTACGCAACACAATTTTAATGAATTCTAATAATGCTCTCGAGAAGGTTTTCTTGTCCAATTCCCGCCGTTTGGATTCCTTGATTTGAACACTTCAGAGTGAGGAAATCATAAACACAGCACTTACTATGGATTAATTGTATCGCTGGCAAGGAGAAATAAATCCTTCAGCAGGGGACATCCAACTTTCCAGGAGGGAACAATCTCCGCCACCCCCCTCCGACAATTCACACCCTTATGAAGAGAGTTTATGAATCTGTAATTTTTATGTTATACTATAACCGATTTTTATACCTTCAGAAAGTGCATTAACATACATGCATTAACAGTGTACATGTAAAATTGACATAAGATGAATAATGTTTGAAATTGAATCAATATTTAAAAATTGTGTTCATAAACTCCCCAGAAATATGAACATTTCCTTCTCATAGAGACCATAGATATGAATTAATAAAACATAAATTTGTACAGAATGACTTATTACTGAGAGTTAAATTGCTGTTTATACAGTGGCGGCTCCTTACGATATCAAAGGTAGACATTGCCAACGCAACAAATATGTTCTAGTTTAATACATTTCAGATACAACACAAACTGAATGACTCTTGCAGTTTTAGTATTGTGTATTTTTGATCTGAAAATATAAAATGAACATTACATTACGGCAGCACGAGTAATATTTTTATTTTAAGCGCTTCACAACCTGAGCTCGCGCGATGCGCGTCGCCTCCCTTCCTGAGGTGACTCGGGCCCCCAGCGCGCATGTTGGCGCACACGTTGCCTCGCTGCGCCGTATTCTCAAAGAAGGCCCTGCAATGGGCCTAGAGCACATTGTACTACGTTTTGTCTATACTCAACGCATGTGTGCTCGTCTTAAATAGGCCAATAATGACACCGTTCGATTTCTCGATGTAGATAAATGACAACATTTTGGACAATATTGTCGACCTACTATACTACCCCTACTACTGCGTTGAGTACCGTTGTACATTGTGCTAGTGAGGAAAATGCAAAAAATTAACTCCAACTCTTAAACGGGCGGATCCTGACATTTTTAGAAGGGGCAAAGTACATTTCGAACTCGTGCCTTCATAATTTTTTCAAGAAAATACCATCTTTTAGAATGTACATTCTACGAAAAAGCACCCGCTCGAGTTTTCTGGCAGTAGTAATTAGAAATGAGATGCCATTAATATGAGGCATTTGATTTGTAAACAATTAGTAAAATGACACAGAAATGTTGGATCCAGTGAAGTATGGCTTCTCACTGGATCCGTCACTGTTCAGTAATCTCCGTTTTATTCTTTTTTCAACATTTGTTCACGAGCCGCCGCTGTATTCATAGAATCAGCTTCAAATAAAAGGTTTTGTACAAACTTCTTAAAAATGTCTATTACGAGAACAGTGGAAGAACAAAATGCAAATTTACATCGCTTGCTTGACTGCGACCAAGTTCATTTTCAGCGTAGAGGCGAAACTGGTAGTTGGTAGCCGGGCGAAGGCCAGTAACCTGTGTGGTGGCTTGTCCTCCTGGTACAGTTGTCTGAGCCGTATACTCATGCCAAATATCTAGAAAATATCAACAGTGATCTCATTACCATTACATTGGTTCTAATGCATTTGTATATACATTGTGTATAATCAGAAACAAAATAACAAATTTTGAATTCCAGTATTTATTTTCCATTAAAAATATAAGGATTCTCGACAGAGCACAATACAAATTGAAGTACTGAAATAATATTATAATATCTTCATATTATCAAACAAGCAATACAAGTAACTGAACAGCAGTTTTTCCAAATTAATTTATTTTCAAGTTCAATACTTTCTCTGAAAAAAATTATGGTTTGAATGTACCTGCGATGTCAAGGGCAAGTATGATTAACGTAAAAGTTGCCCACTGTTCTTCAAATGTCAACTTCACCTTTGCACAATGACTTCCTATTTACTTTGTCTCTACGGAGTAAAGAGAAAATTATGTAGTGTTGCGCGAAAAAACAGAGAATTTTCGGCGGAAAAACTCTAAGAGGCCTTAGTAACGAAAAAGTGGATAAATCCAATTGCTTAATTTAGAAAAAATTCCTCTAACACGTGGTGTAGCCAGAATCCATGTTTTGTGGGCCCCTGATACCGAAAAATTGAATGACGGCAAAACGTCTGCCTGTCCTGTCGTCTGTCTGTGAACAACGCAAGCGGTTAAACCGTTCAGCCGATTGTTTCTAAAATTGATATTCCCCAATTTAACTGATGTCGCGGCCTCTTGAATTTGAAATCGATATTTTAATTTGGAGGGGGGTGGACTTTACATGAAGCCCCTGGGCATTTCCCAAATTTTCAAAAAATGGCTCTATCGTTTTTTAAAAATTTTGTTGTTGAATAGTGTGAAGTTTAAGAGAACGGTGCAGATGTCATGTATGATAAAACCCTTATTTTTTTAAAATTGAAAAAGTTTAAAATTGTTTCGGAGTCTTCCTATAACTACAACTATGAAGAAATACATTTTTCTTTTAATGAAATCTATTCCTTAAAGATAGATTTTGAAATAAGGTCATGTACAAGTTTTTGAAAATTTGAGTGAATTTTCGCGAATTTTGCGTGAAAGCACGTGCTGTTTTAGAAGCACTAGTTGTTTATTCTGATAACTGAGTGACACCCAGAATCAAGCGCCCCCCTCACTTCGACAATGATCTCTTTGGAGGTTGGATAAACTGGGGGCCTCCCTTTTGGATGAGAAATTGCCAATACATGTAGGGACAGGGCGAAACGAGAGGGGGCACGCGGGTCAAGGATGGAGCCTTATATGAAGGCGGCCTGCGATCCAGAATGTAGTGAGCTGTTTCAGTTGTTTCAGCAAACTGGGGCCCCCGCATGGAACTATGTCACAGCTCGCCCGACCGCATATGTATACGAGAAAGACAAACACACCTTTTTGGTTTCAGAGACCCAGAAAACCTGTTTTCCTGACAGTAAGGGCACTTCCAGCAGCACTGCATAACTTTCTCTATACGTTGTATACGAGAATATACATCATTACCAATGGGATTTGAATGTATTACAACCTACCAAACCCGCTGAGATCTCTGCAACATCGTTGACCGTGAGGTCCTACGGTTTATGTCCTGATGGTGGATTTTCAACACTATTTCATAGCCGAGTCGAATTCAATCTGTTTGGAGGAGGATTCTAATAGCCTTTGTTCGGAAGTTTTCCGTGGTTTCTCCGATCAGTATCATGAGAATGTCGTATCAGTACCCTACTAAATGGGCCACGGACAACGTTCGATCATTGCTTCCATGCCCTTGATCTCCCATTACGCACATAATAACATGCATTACCACACAAGTGGGGAGGCCAGTCGATAGCTCAGAACTTGATCCGGCAGGGGCGGTACATTTGTGCATTGAACAAAAAAGTGTTGTTAACAAAATGTATGTTCCACTGTGAGATTCTAGTAAATTAGTTAGCGGCACTGTATATTGTGTACGACACCTGATATTGGTATGGCTATAATGACAATCACATTGCCTAAAATATTGCACATTTCATTAGGTCTATGATTACTAGTCTCAATTTTCTTACGAGAAATAATCTTAAACCTGATCACTGAAATAAATGTATACTAGCAAAAACACATAGAATGTCACGAGAATTAAGGGAAATCACTTTTCAATATGAACAGCATACATAATGACACTCAATTTACCTGAATCTGTTTTGTACTCCACAGTGTAATGAGTTATTGGACTGTTTCCATCTTGACTTAAGATCCAACCCAATTTAACAAATCGGCTGCCTTTTTCAATTACATGCAAATTTCTGGGAAAATCTGGTGGTTCTGAAACAGTTAAATATTAACTTAGTAAATGCATTTAAATTTTACAAACAAAATGTTTTAATCAATACATGAGCTATCCCTTGATCCATTGAGCAAAAGTTAAGATGGCCCCTTGTAAATGTAACTTTGCTATGAGCACGTTTTTTAGCTTTGTCGTTGGAGTGGGGTCAGGGTTATAGAGAGATATTTTGTTAGCAATACTATAAAATACTGTTATTTGTTTAATGACGTAAATTAATTTTATATTACTAGGGAGCAAAAATTTCAAGTTTTCAAACGTTGCTAACCACACTTTGTTATTCATAATTTACTTATATGTATTATAAGGGTGGGGTAAGGATTATGGAGCTCAAGAAAACGTGCGCAGATAATACATCTTCCCCACACATCACACACAGTTTTTACTTTTTTGGGAAGAAACAAATTAATGAAAGACACCATTACTGTTTTATACCTACCCTGAATGAATAACTGAACAGACATTTCATCATGGCCAAATGCATTTGTAGCAATGCAATAGTATCTACCACTGTCCTCTCTACTTGTACTTGATATTCCTAGTTCAGAAGCAATCCCTCCTGTGATGTTTACTTCTTTTTTGTTATATCTGGAATAAAAATAATAAAGTAGCATTGCACACATTCTAATTTTATTAAACTAATAATTCTTTGATATTTATTTTTAAAATTTTATATATTATTAAATGATATAAAATAATATCTTGCCATATGTGTGCATGCATGGGTACAAGTGCATGTGCATGAGACTTTACCTCTGCTTGAATAACTTTAATCTTGACTATTCACAATGTAAAGGAATTTTACTTAAGTCAGTAAATTATAACATTTTGAATATTTTTATATCTGAATATTTTATAGTTTTCAGCAATTTGGAATTTGGGTAAAAACAGCTGACTCAGTATAAATGGGTTAAGCAGACACCTCTCTCCTACTTGATTGTCAACATCAGGTATATGGTACTAAAAAGGAAGGTTAATATCATTTTATGTTTGAAACATTAGTATTATTTCTTCAGCTGAAACACGCTCTTCTAGGACACATTTTTTCCATACCATTTGTCTCTCTTCCTATACAAATATTGAAGTTCAATATTTATTTAGATGCAATGATCCTTCAATACACTTTTTCTGTTAATTATAATATTGATTTTTTATAAAAGTCCTTGCTATCTCAAAATATGCATTATTTAAAGAAAACTTCATACAGTATTTAAGCAACTTGCGTGTATCCGTCCGTCACTCACGGTTCGATCCCTTCCCGTCCACTAGTGGAGACAAACGAGGTGACATTCGACGCATCTCAGTCTCCTGGTAGGGGACTGATAATATTTTTTCAAATTCGACCAGGAAATTATAAAATTTCCCAGAGCATGTTTGTGCGTTATTTTGTGCTGAAATCTAGCGGTGGCCGCGCGAACCACGTGCTCCGTCAAGGGACCGAGCCAACTCCCCCTGGATGTCTATTTCCAGTGAGTGTTGACCGAGCCCACACTTCCGACGCCGTACCCTTCCCTCGCGCGTGATGCCAATGAAGTAATGAAATGTAATAGGTCGCTATCACAGTTTTGCTCGGACGCAGCTGTTTCCAATATGCGATTTAGGTAACGAGATATACTAGATTACATAGAGTGGCTGAAGCGCCTCCATCTTTGCAGAAAATTGAAGCCATGTTTTTCAGTCAAAGCAGCGCCCTACAGAGAATTCTAGAATTCCGTTTGGCATTGGTTACGGCGGGGTGGGCGTGCGCCGCGCGTATTATAAATCCTCTCACTCTCTGTGTTTCACGAGCAAAAACCAACCATTTAAAAATGAAACCACAATATGCAAGGAGAACGAATTGAGAAACTTTAGAAACGCGTTGCTTCCTGCATCGGTTTTTGTCATAAGAATGGAAGCTGTTGAAATGTTATTGTAGTTACCATAAAGCCTGAAAGTGAATGTTATTGCAATAAGAAGCTAACAAACGGAGCACAAATAAGCCTGCAAACTTGAAAAATGATATATTTGTGGTTTGATGACTTCTATTTTTACAGATATATGCCAAACATACTAAAGGCAATGTGAATATTTTTATTGTAGCCACTAACATTAATTTAAATACAGTAAAACGAAAAGACAACAATATGGAAATAAGATATGTTACAAACAACACGCCACCATTAGGCACCGCTCTCATGTTTTACGGCAAAAAAACATGGCGGGGTCGAGCGTCGACTAACGGCGTTGAATATGGCCATATGGTCAGCCACTCTATGTATTATATTCTAGCTCAGGTTTAGGTTCAGAGCTTAGATCACTGGGAGGGAAAAGGTTCTTCATCAGCTCGGGAAGCCGAGAGTTTTCACTTTTTCATCATTAGCATTGCCACCTCGTAAGCTAATTATTGTTTTATAAGATAATTTTGTTACATTTATCATATAAGATAGGGTTATGTCCCTTTCGAAAGATAATTTCGAAAATAAAATTATATTTTGATATAACTAACTCTGTAAGAATAGAACGGTATGTTATAGAATAGGAGTTTGAAAATATACAAATTTTCTTTAATATGCAGCCTGAAAATTCATTCAAAGAATATTCTCTTCTGGGAGAGGGATAAGAAATTAACATTCTATTCTGGAGTGGTGGTGGACATAACCCAAAAGAACATCGAACAAGAAGACTTGCTTCTCACATATTTTGTATTATCTAATTTTGATTCTTAATAAAGTACTATGCTTGAGGATAAAAGAACTAGACAACTGTATGTTAAAAGTGTCTCTTCATGTAGAACTTACATTGGAGAAAATTTTAACATTTGAAAATATTTTTGAAGATTTTAACATTAATAAAAATAGTTTTTAAATTAAAAAAAAACATTTTTAATTATATTTATGATTCTGGTGACGCCACATCCAGCTAATTTTATTACATTTCAATACAATTTTCACATTTTTAATTTTAGATAAAATAGAAAAGAAAGCATTATGTAGGCATATGATTATAAAAAAAAACTTTCATGTCAAAAATAAGATGTCACAGATAATCTGATATCATTGGCTCATTAGGAGAAATTTAGATGCAAAATATTAGAACCAATTTTTCTCTCACAAAACTTTTAAAAAATTAAAAAAAACTGAATACCTAATTTTAATTTACTTACGTGAAATCATAATGAATTTGATAGATCATAAGTGATAAAAACTCTTTACCTATAATCTATGGCCGCTGGATCAAGAGTTAATCCTGCTTTTCTCCATATTATTTGAAGAGGTTTATCTCCATAAGCTTCACATTGAAGATTTATACTTGCTCCCATGCGGGAAGTCTGATTCTTACTCTTGACAAGAAAATGAGCAGGTGCTAGATGAAACAGAGAAAATATTAATATTTATTGAGTCTTATAAATTTATTTGTAGGGGTAAAATATTTTACCATATTAGTATTAAAAAAACGAATGTTCATCAGAAGACAGGCAATAATTTTTTAAAACTTTCTTCCTCATAATTAAACATTTGTGTGACCTGTTATATTTCTGAAAAGTCAGTTTATTTTCTGGAAAAACTATATTTCTTGGTTAATAAATTTTGTCACTTAAAGGTCTTCATTTAAAGTGCATATTATGCAGAATGTAAAATTACTTGGCATTTAAAATTAACTATTTTTATGATTTTCATAACCGCTTTGTAATTATTTTATTTCCCCTAATCGTTTACACTTACACCAATATAGCATTGATTAGAGCTGGGTTTTAAATGTAATATCAAGTATCAAAATAAGTACAAAAATATGAAGCAAAAATTATGAAAATATGTAAATACTAAAAAATATGTAATTTCACTTTTTTCTTTAGGTATTTAATATGCTAACACAATTTTACACTGATTTTTATGGCCAAAATGTCATTCAAAAGGGTTTATGTTGTTGATTTGTAAAAAAGATTTAAAATAAAGATTTTATATCAACTAATATATCAATTTCAATGCAAAATGTAGGCAACAGGTTCCATGTCTTAGAAACAGAACTTAACAGAGCAATGCCGATTCTCACCAAAGTCTATTCTCACTAAACCCTGTTGTGAATCATTTTTTGAAGATGGTTTGGCTGTGGTGGTGGTGGTTCAATGGTAACATAGTTCCATTATGATAATTTTCATTAAAATTATGAGAATTATGATGTAAAATACACCAGAAACAATTGAAAATTAAATAACCTTAATTTCAAATGCTTACGAGGATTAAAATATTAAAATGTGTTCTTTTATGTCAAATGGTCTGCAATATTGCATTCAAATATATAAAAACATGTAAAAATAAAAATTAACCTAATACAGTAATTCCAAGATGTCCGTAGTTTTCCAGCCTTGCATAACAAGTACCTCATGAAATACAAAAATCCCAGCTCTAGCAATAATCAGTGATGCACCCAAGGGGCAGCAGGGTAGGTGGGTGGGTGAGGTCTATAATTATAAGTTCAATAAGAAAGCCCAATTTGGATAATCATTAGGCCATGAGTAAATGATTCTTAAAAAAGATAGTAAGAAACATTCACTATATACTTACCATTGACTGTCAGATATATTACTTTACTAAGGTCATTACCAATACCATTTGTGGCTTCGCAGAGATAATGACCCTCATGTTCTTCCTGAAGTCGTTGTATCATTAATGACCCGTTGTTGTGGACAGTAATACCGGAAGAAGGGTCCATATCAAGGTCTCGGTAATCTCCTGGTCTTTTTCCTGTTTAGGACATGATAAAAAATAGGTTACTTAAAATGACTAATTTCCGGATATTTCTTACAGTAATTTCGGTATTATTTTACTGTATTATCTGTATTATACAGGTGCACTATATAGCATCACACGGAGATTACGACAATGAGCGGACGGCCGGGCAAACATGACAACTAATATCGAACATGATAACACACTTATTTCCCAGTAAAACAGAAGGGCATTGCGTTGGGACGAACGTCCGTAAGGGTAGTAGTTCGGGAAAGGACTTTTTCTCCGACTAGTAAGACACATTACACCGTTCGAGAACAAGTGCACATTCAGCAATGCCAAGGATACTTAGTTTCAGATCAAGCGACTAGGGAACAATCGTATTTTCTTACCAATTTCTGACCTCTTTTCTTACGACGGTTTACCAGAGAATGACAGCCGTAAAATGATTGTTAGTGATTCCGGGAGTGACAACGGCTAACGTTGTTAGTCCCGTAAGTGTAGTGCATGTTTCCACACGGGAGGTGACTGAGATCTTCCCTCGCTGGATGGCGAAATTCGCCGACTTAACGTCGTTTAGAGGATGTTTTCTCAAACCAGGTATCTCCTACCAGCGTGGCACCGCCTCAGCCGAGGCAAGCTCTAACCGACGGGTCTCCCGGCATGTGTGGTAGTGTAGTGCATATTAGTGTGTGTATAAGTAAGGGATGAAGATAGTTCAAGGAAGAGGAAGGAAACATTGCGAGCGGTCCGTGGCCCGTTCGTTAGGACACTGCTCCGGCATTCGCATGGTGTTGATTGGAGAAACAACGCAAAACTACCGATCAGAGCACTAGAATTCTCCAGACAGCCACTGAATTTGACCTAGCTGACAAGCTAGTGTCGAAACTCCTGCCACATAGGGACTCGAACCTAGGTCTTCCCGGTCAGAGGCACTGCATTGACATCAGTTGCCCTGCGCAACCTCTCCCGGGGCAGCCTTGAGTAAGCTCGGTTCAGGGAAGCAGACGATTATTTTTGACTGGAAGGGGTATGCGATCTCAAACATCTTCAGGAATTTAAAAAAAGATAAACATGAACAATCTAGAAAACAAAGACAATGTTGTCAGTTTTCAATTTCTAGGAAAATGCAACTTACCGATATCTGAAAGTATAAGTAGTGCTCCCGCCGCTATTTAGACACAATTCACAACATAGTTATTCACATTTCTTTAGTGACCAAAAATAGGGATAGTGTTTCCAAAATAACAGATGTATTGAAATTATGTAGAGCAAGCAACCTGTCACTTCTAGGTCATGATGAATCAGTTAGTTGAAAAAAAAGCGTATTTCTAGAAATTGTAGATGACAATGTGAAAGATAAAAGCACTTATAAGAATATAAAACGAACTTTTAGCGCATACGCTTAATGTTTGAAAAGTTTTCACAACTGAACCAATAAAACATGAATACTAAGGTGAGGCATTTACTTTACAATGCATTTTCTGTGTTTTAATGCGGCTGAGGCCCTCCAGAGAAAAATCCACGAGTCGCTGCAGGTAACACCAACATCTTTATTTTTGACACAAATACATCAAACAGTTGCCAGCAGACCTGAATAGCTGACGTTGCTAAGGCTGCCGTAGTTGCCGTGGCTTGAAGTGTTCAAGGTTCGAATCCCGCCCGGGGGTGGATATTTGTGTAAGTTGTTAGTATGTGTTCCTCGCACCGTTACCAGAAAGTTACAGTGGTTGCTGTAACTGTAAAAATGTGATCGAAAAGCGACGGACGAAATAACTAAATTTAAACTTGCACCAGCCCCTCAGTTTCGATGGTGAAGACGATCACAGCCGCATGTATCCGCGCGACGACGTCCTGCGTGTCGTCCGGACGAGACACACACACACACACACTCACACTCTCACACACACACTCTCACACACACACACTCTCACACACACACACACTCTCACACTCACACACACACACTCTCACACACTCTCACACACACACACTCTCACACACACACACTCTCACACACTATATATGCCAATTATGCTTCTTTAAATTTTGTAAAAAAACAATATAAATAGTATAAACGGAAAGTGTAAAGTAATGTTTACATTTCTATTTTAAATTGAGTTCCCGCGGTTCCCATGGTTGGTAAATCATTGTTTTCATCGAAGAAATTGCTTCATGCTGGAATCTAATCTGGAACAGAAAGGAACCGAACTACGTTGCATCTTATAGCCCAAGTAGTATGCGTGAGTAAACATTCTACTATTTCTTGTAATTACTCGAAAGTTTGAAGAGCAATTTAATTACTTTTCAGCAATTAATTAGAAATTAAATCGTTTTACATTATGATGTAGTTTTTTGTGGTAATCCATTGTGGCAGTTAATTCCGTAAAAAATTGAAGATCAATTAAATTAATTTTGCGTAATTAATTAGCAATTAAATATCTATCAATGTTGGCATATTTGTTTTGTGGTATCCGATAATGGTAGAGCCTGCTTAAAAGAGGTTCATCAGAGAGATTTCACATCATTTTGAGCAGCTTACAAGCGCGCGAATTTTAAAACTTTCCTCATCTCGCACTCACGCAGGGCACACTCGTATGCACGCACGCACAGACACATAGGCACACACATCCTGAATTATCTATCGTTCATGACACATACACGGCCCAATTTAAAACCAGAAAATTATATGTTAAAATTATATATTAAACTTGCTTGGGTAAGAAAGTCATACTATGTCACTGATAGAGTGAATCATTTAAAACACTACAGACAGATGTCGGAGAGAAGAAAAAATAATCTTCTCGCATCCTTAGCAAAAAATTAATATCTGAATAAAGATTCCATCATCTAAAACGTGCTGTTTTTAAACCATTTGAGTTAGACATACAAACGGAATAAACAATTAAATCAATTGTAGTTTAAGATATTTTTATGAAGGCAGAATAACTAATATTGTAACAAAAACCTGCAGGAGAAATTGCCATATAAAAATGTTCTACAAAATCTAAAGAAAACAAATGGATTCTTTGATACAGTTTGGAATAGATATTCATTAAGTTATTATTTTGATTCAATTACTATTGATGTTGAATGATGCAGACAAAACTATCATGAATTCTTAAATGTTAAAGAGTATTGTAGTTCTTTCTGAGTTTCTCACAATAATTGTAAACCATGGTATTTTAGAAGACATTACTGGCTGACCTGTAGCTCTTCTCCAAGTGATAGTTGGAGGAGGGAAACCTTCCGCTTGACAGTGCACAACAAAGTGCAATACACCTTCTGCTGCTTGTTGATTCTGAGGTTCAACTAACCAGCGAGGAGGAACTGCAATCAAAGACATTTGTTCAACTCAGATGTGATCAATATATGTTGCTTAGTTTTATCATATTTTGTCTTGCCCATCTTTGCAGCAATGGGAAAGGGGCCAAATATTATTTTATAAAATTTTGAAATTTTATTATATCTAGGCCAACTTTTAGTTTATAATACATCCTAATTATCATTTCAAAAGAGTGTGAACTTATAATTTAATAGTGCCATATTGTGAATAAATTATATTTTGTAACTGCTTGTGTTGCAATCTACTGAGCTTGTGACTGGTGAGTGGGCCATTCATTCACAATACAAAAGCAACCAATCACATGCTCTCATGTGACATTTCAATTGTTTTGCGTTTTGCAGTCCTGTGCAACAGTGCACTCAAAAGATATGAAAAGCTGCAATTGAAAAGCCATGATACCTTGTTTACACAGACATCTACAGATGTGATTTTTGTTACCTAGAATAAATAATATTAAACTTATTAAAAAGAAGACATAATTTATATACATTTGCATTATATATAATGAATATACAAGGTATATTGTATTTATAATTTCGGCCTATGAAGGTTTGAATTTAATATGTCCAACAAGAAAGGAAAAAAGTATACTTAACAAGAATAACGTTTTCTCTGATGAAATATATTTCCTACATCACTGTTTTACAATTATGAAGAACATTTTCTGTGTCTTTGATACTTTAAGAATATGACAATAGTGAATTAGAGATTTAGTATCATTGATACTTTCATGTGTTGATGACAATAAAACCTATTACAATTCATTAAAAGGTGTTTGAAGACCATGGAATTGCATTTTGTGTTTATCTGATTAGAATTTACTTTCCTTTTTCTATGTTTGTTTCAATTGTGTAGTGTGAACAAGGTACCACATGTCTGGACCAACATGCAAGTTGGAGTATATTTTTTGTAATTGGATGTGAGGTGTAGGTGAGGATCAAACCTTTCCAAGGTCAAATAGGTGTGTCTGAGTGCTTTAAAAGATGCCTACTACATTTGTGCACATTGATTATAATTACATTGGCCATGAGGCATCAACACTAATTTACTGCTGTCTACGTCAATAATTTTAACAGTGTAGTCTTCCAAGCAATGACATGTAAACATTCATTATAATGTTAGATTTAATCTTCAATTATATCTTTTGTTTACTCGTAATTAATAAGGCAAACTTCTCTATTAAAAATCCTATATTTTTGTTCATGCTTGAAAGACTAGCTAAGTATTCTAAATACCTGTATTGCTTAGGTGCACCCTTTCCCCACTGCCAAACCAAGTTGCTTGAACTTTGTGCAAGTGAGCATTAAATATACAACATACAGGAAGCCTCAGGATGATGGATTTGTGGGCAGCAAAACAAACCATGCCATAACATGCTACTGCAGAGAAACCTGGTCAAGTTGTTTTGAGAGAGCTGTGACATTATCTGGCATAACCTGGCAGCCAGTGTCTGGTATATATGTAGACAAATAAGGATAGATGCAGTGGACTGAAACACGGAGAGTGTAAGTGAATAATTGAAAATTAATTCATCCTATTTTCTTCACTTTTGTGTTTATTGGTTTTATACTTAAAATATTGTTTATTGATGAATTTTTATAAAATTATTTTTTTAATTAGGTACTGTTCACACAGCAATAATGAAAATTATATTGTAATAAAATGGTATTACCTTCAGTTTTGCTGAAAGTAGGTAGTGTGTTTGTCATGATATTGATTATTAAACTTTAATTAGTTTAAAACTGTTCAATAACTAAATATTATAATATTGTTTTTGAAGAGAGAGAACAAAATCTGAGACTTTGCTTTGTTACTCACATCAAAAAGTTTTCTGTCTCAACAGATGTACATATTCCTAACATAAACCTCAAAGAAGCTTTCTTAATATGATGTTTTACATAATACATGCAATTAGAATAACTAAAGTCTTATATTCCAAAACTATTTCAATTATATTATTAGTTATAGGTTTTAATTATTTATGATCTTTACAAACAAAATGCAATTGAGTTAATTTAAGAAAAATATTTGGCATTGATGAAACACAGTGGCTTGCCAGGATTACTGAACCCACACTCTCACAGCACAACTCAAGTCCCTCGGTTCAAAAAGCAAAGCCTCAAATCACCAAGTGAAGTGAAGTGAAGTGAAGTGAAGTGAGGTGAAGTGAACTGAAGTGAAGTGTAGTGAAGTGAAGGAAGACATGCCAAGATAAATGCTTTACCGCTGACGATTAACTGCGCTGTGTGGGCTACCTCAGCCACGGAGTTCCTGACGAGGCAGGTAAAGTTGCCTGTATGCCTAGCCGTTAGGCTCTCAACAACAACCATGCTAGATTTACCATCTATGGGTATGATCTTTAAGCCCTTTGTTTCCGATCCTGGTTCCTGATCATTTCCAGGTGGAATCGGGTCAGAGTCTTTCAACCACGTTATGTCAAATGGAGGGTCGCCCTTCTCTATGAAACAAGTCACGTGGGCTCGCACTCCTTCAGACAGGTCGTTGTTAAAAGAAAAAGGAGCTATCCTAGGCGGAACTGGAAGAATCAAGCAGGTAGAATCAGAATCAGAAGATAAGAGTATTTTCTTCCTTTTTTTCTTTCTCAAAAAGAACACAAGATGAGACTAAGGTCTACGAGCTAACAGCTAGAGCTAGTTGAAAGAGAGGAAAAAAAAAAAAAAACAAGTCACAAAAGAGTATCAGGGGATGACCACATAGAGCACAGGGGATGGACTGGAGGCTGCAGCAATAAACACTGCAGAGATAACAGGATTACCATGCACCAGCAACAGGGCTGTGTACGATGTGCTGGCAGCCTCATTGGTAGCCACACACGTGTAGTTTCCATTGTGGTCTGGAGCGGCACTCACAAGCCGCAGTGCCAAGTCGTAGTCGCCAATTTGGTATGTACTGATGGATGCTGCATCCTCTGCTGCTAGTGCACGCCCATCTTTGAGCCACTCTATCTTGAGAGGGGAGTCCCCTTCGCTAACAACACAGGTCACATGGACTCGTGCCCCTTCCTGTATATTGGCCGGAAAGCTGAAAGGCTCTATTTTAGGAGGGACTGCAAAAGCATACAGACCAACAAAATTGTGGTACACTAGAAAAAAATATAAAACCACCAAGAGAGATAAATGATAATGGCAATTAATGGAGTTCAATCAACATTGATCTGTTATAATAATAAAAAATAATAACTAATGAAGGCAAAAATAATAAAAAAATAACAAATTTTGTGGAAAGAATTTAAATGAAGATTCTGTTGTTAATCAACAAAGGCATCTTTAGTAAAACATGCTATTTCCTTTCTATTTTGAAAATAAAGAAGAAGATATTATTCAATTCCTAATCATCATTTATCTTTCTTGAAGTTTTATGTTGTTTCTCTTACGTAATGTAAGAACACACAAAGAAATTGCTTGCTTAAATATTACATTAGATTATAAAAACATGTTTATGGTACAAAATTGCTGTTAAGAGAGCTGAAAATTAAATATTTTACAACCATAATAATGTTTATAAAATTATATTCTTTCAGGAATAAAACTAAAAATTTAAAGCAAAGTTTATTTGACTGAGTTTTAGGTTAGTGAGAAAAGTAAACAAATTATTCAACAGATATATTATATAAATTGTGAGCTATTAGTATACATTTTGTAACAGTACTGAAAGATACATCAATCAAAAAATATGGAATCTGCATCTCAGGAAACTAAAATCAAGGCTAACAGTATTTTACATGTTAAAGGTCATTACCAGATTGTCGATGGTACAAAAACATATCTCTAATTTTAATTGTCTCTCTTAACCAGAAGGAAATAATTGTGGCTTAGATTTTCCAAGCCAAGAAATGTTTTAGTTGCTTTTACAATTTATTAACTGTTTACTTCATGGTTTTCTGATTTTCTTACTGACAGCCCTACTGAAAAGAAGACCTTGAAGTAGATTAGAAGACATTGTTGGGATACAATATTAAGCATGGAGAAAAACAGATGAAAAACTTTTTTCTTTTCTTTTTTTTTTCAATGTGGAATGTACTTGCTCCCTTGACTTATATGGCAGGTGGAACAATGAATATTGAAAATTGGGAAATAATAAAACTGATATAAGATCCCTTAAATCAGTCAATATTTTAGTTTCTCTTGAAATGCTGTTTACTGGAAAAACATTTGACAAAGAGAAAAACTTTGTAAAAAAAGATCTATCAGCATGAAAATATATGCTCATTATAAATGAACTGGTTAATTTGTAGTCTGATCTCATTCTCTCAAGGAAAGATACTATATTCCTGGAATAAAGAAAATGTGAGTGCATATTTTTAAGTGCTTGATTTTTACATACTAATTATAAATCAAGAAACCTTTTTTATGACCCCCTATAGAGAGTAGTGTTATCTTAGAATATATATGACATTTTAATTTTTTATTCTTTGCAGAGAAAAGTTGATAGTGGAGAATTTCCTCGAGGCACTCCTCATAAATACAATCTAAGGCAAAATCTGGTCTTTAATTTCTGAGCAATTTGTCAAGACGGAGGGGTAGGGCACCGGGTCCTAGAAACTATAAAAAAGTATTTGATGTACATAATGAAGATATTAGTGATGTGATCATGTGGCTCCAACTGTTTGAAAAATTTAATTGTTTGTGTGGGGGCTGTGCAACAGCAATGGTCAACTTCTATCAATTGGCCATCTATTTTGAAATGTTTATAAAAGAATGCTGGAATTTTATGGGGGAACAAATCAAAATGTATCAACTCCATAAGTTTAGAGCATGATGGTTGTAACTCAAAACTTTAATTTAGGCCTACTCCAAACAAACTATTTTGCTTGGTGTTACTCACAGGTACAGAATATCTCTAGGGAAGTAAAAATTAACCTTTTGATTTAACACCTACTTTCACTAAGCTCTTATGGAGTTAATACATTTAGATCTGTTACTCAACATTTATGTTTTAATGTACATACATATTTTTGGTTAAACTTCAATAGTATGACCAACTGTTTTACTTAGAAAAAATAATAAATTGTCAATTGTTCGATTTAACAGTAATTTAAAATTACATAAATAAAACTATATTATTTCATAAAGTTCTATTTTTTTACACAACAGAACATGAAACAAAAAAATAACAAATATACATTTTCATGAGTAAATAACCGTTGAGTTGAACTTTAAAGAAACGTCATGAGAGTTTTTCAACAATGAGACACTCCATTTTGTTAATAATGGGAAACAACATTTTTTAGTATAGTAAAATCAATTTGAATTGTAATCTATAAGTGTTCTGGATACCATAGTGAGAAGTTGTCAACCATTTTTTGGTTTCATGTAAGAGACTTTACATGAATTACATAACACAAATTTGGAGTACTTTTAATACCCCCTCTCCTCCCTGTAATGATCCTCTAACATCCCAAAAAAATAATGTAATGCTTGCCACCAGACCCCCCATTTACAATAAGTAAAAATAAATAATAAAACAGTAACGAGTTGTATTAATTTTATTCCTGTTACATATAAAAATTTATGTTGAAGTTAGAATTCGTTGGTGATGCAGACTGCACCTAAAAGTAAGATTAGGGACAATTTTTGAAGGAAGGAAGGAAGGATGCATAGGTGAGAACATTTCTGACAACAACCCATTCACACACTATCCTGAATGATGCATGGTCCTAGAGTCTACTGCACCAATTTAATTGGATTCTTGAATATACTATAGATTAGTTTTGTATATTTTCTTTGTAATATAACAGATTCAATCAATATATTAAATAAAATATATATATACTTTATTTGTAACAATTTATACACCACTACTTTTTAATATATTTTAGTTTTTATTTGATTTTTTAATAGTTCAGTGCTTTAGTATATGACTAAATAAAATAAAATATTTCAGCAAATGTTGAAAAACTAAAAATAAATATGAGCATTACATACCACTAAACTATCACTCCTCCTACTCCTATGTAATGCATCATAACACTGCCTCAAACTCCCACACTTCAACGTTATGTGATTATGGACGACCCCTAATACAGTTTAGAAAAAAACTATATATGAAAGGGAGTGGGCTACTTCAGAGGGAAAAATACCAATAGCGTAATCTTGCTGCATGCATGCATCCATATTTCAGAAAAAAGTTTCCTTGTTATACTTTCAATAAAATTCTGAATCATGTTCTTCAAAAAATTTACTTGTGAGTTCGGAATTATCGGTTGATTTGTTTGTTATAGCTGAAAACAAAATGTTTCGGACGCCCCCCTCCCCGGGCGGAGCTGTCGTTCCGCCTCAAGAAACGCGCTCCGAAAGTTAATCCACTGTCCTCGCAACATCTGACAAGGAGTTGAAAATAGGGACCGATAATTTCGCCAAAATACTAGTTTGTTACATGGCGATGTCTTTTAACGTTTCCTGCACATTCGTGGCATGTTTCGCGTCGTTCGCAATTGTATTGAGATAATCCATCTTTATCCAATTGAGCACTCGATGAACGAGATACATACAATTATATTTGCAGCTGCTACACATTCGTTAATATGCTCTCTGACGAGGTTTATTGGATTTGCGTCAGAGTGGTAAGGAGGAGGTGAGGGGGTAAATGATTGATTCCGATGAAAATATCATCGACAATATACGTCTTACTGAGTTTGTTCACTGTTCACTACGTTACGACTACGTGCTTTATAGATAGTTATGCGTTAGCGTTGTACGCAGCCTTCAACACCCGTGGGAAATGAAAGGTCGGACCGCCTCTCTTTCCTATCGTCAGTCTTGGCGGACACACGAGATGACGACGGTGGAGAAGTTGGTCAATAAGCATAGGCGTGCACAGCCTACAATACGAGGAAACTTCATTTCTGGGCCCCTGTGTGTTCCCTTTTATATTAAACATATCACGTTTTATCAGTAAATAAATAATATATTCTAAAAAGAGAATGAAATTATTACTTAAACGATGGAATTAATAAATGCATTTTTTTGTTTAACCATTTACAGGGTAGTCAAATAGGAGAGCTTTTCCCCTAAAAGACGTGTATCAATTCTGCAAAGTGTCAGCTTAAAAAAGGGGAAAATCTGGAATTTATTATATTTACAGAAATAAAATGTTTTATTGTATAGGACTACGGGGCCAGTTTCGAAATTTTCAGGGAAGCCAGGCCCCCTGCACCCCCTCCTTACGCACGACTATGGCAACAAGAAAGATGGACCTTCCCCATAACAACATTTTGTTTAAGAGAAGCTTAGCTGATTAGTATGCGGTCGAGCTATGGTTATTAATCACAAAATTTTTTATATAAAGATTCCCAGGATTGTCCGTTGTATTAAAAAAATGAAAATACCTAAATTTTGTGATCTTTTCGTAGGACGGTGAGTGTTAGTATGTTAATAACTTTCATATAAGAGGAAAACATTAACTTTTTTATAACCCTGCTCTGAATCCTAAAGAAAGCTTTTATTTTTCTCATACGTACGTGCGGATCATAATTAGCAGCTCAGCGACCAAAGGTTGAGCACCTTTGCGACCAAGGGTTGAGCACCACATTTTGAACGTGTAGATTATAATATATTTTGTATAACAGCATTATACATTTATAAGAGAATCAAAGCTAATTTTTTTTTGTTACGTTACGGGTATTTGACATAGTGCAAAAAATGGCGGTCGGCTGTTCGGCTTACAGCTACCTCCTCACGGTTCTCTCACTGCGATTGTCTGAATGTGTGATGAAGCAATTATTCGTGCAATAAATAGCAAATACGTCATAATCTGTGCCATAAAATGTCATTATATGAACGATTTCTTGTAACGATAAAGGTTGTTTATAATGCTGGAATACAAAAAAATATTCAGTTCATAGGTAAGTAACAAAACAATCCAACGATAGAAACCTGTAAGAGAAACAATATTAATTCCCTCAAGTTCCTTCTTCCGCTGCCTCCGATAAAATTTTAAAGAATCTATTACTGCAAGCTGACATGATTCAGAAATTAAAGAAACATACTGAAATATTATTAGTATTATATCAAATACTGGAAAATAAAAATGTTTAAATTGAACACATATCATGAACTTCGAAACTTCAAGTTAACTATCTTCTCTCTAATCAAATGAAATGAACTATGCTTTAAGTGTAAATTGCATTAAAGTTCAGCAGGTACATTGTAGTATGCAAAGGTTACCACGGCACGAATTGAGCGGGAGGGGGGATAGTTTGATGTTCTCTAAATCATTTGATGATTCATACTGGAAAAGTATTAATTTTTACTTGCCAGGGATATAATTACTCCATTTATTATGTGAGCCTTATTTATGACTTTTAAATTTTGAAATGCTCAAATCAAGAAAAGTGGACAAGAAAAATCTTCCAGAGACCATTTTTTAGGATTCATTCAGAGTGTGTTACGTAAGCAAATATATTCTTCGTTTCTCTCAACAACTCTTCGAATCAGTCCATCTCAGGGTTTCGAATGCTTTCTCTTAAGAAAATTGCCAATTCGCACCGTGTGTGAATACAATTTAAATAGCTTCGCGAAGTCGTGTAAGTATACCGTGTTGCAGTCAAATATTCATGATGCCTATATCTAAATCTTTCAAAATCTCAACGATAAATTAAATCTAATTTGTGATATTACGTGAAGGAATGCCACACTGTTTAATACATTCAATTAAGATCGAGAACCAATTATAACAGACACAAATAAATTTTGAAAAAAAAAATAGTTGCATAATTAACCGTGCATCATGAATTACATAAATTGTTACTTGAATCATAAAACATATAGTATTATGATCCATATTACAAATAGTGACTGTTTCTGTTCCGTTTCATCATTCTTACATCTTCACACTTCTGCCGTTACTTACGAATACGCCACATAATACTACTGTAGAACCTCTGTTAACCAAAATGAAGGGGACACTGGCAATTTTTGAAGCCGAAGGAGGAATAAAAGCTACTTTTCCAGTTTACATAATGGACGTTTACTCTTTTAAAATAAGTGCACATGTACATACCGTACTATTGTACAACGTTACAACGCAAACTGAACTGACTGGCCAAATGCGTGGGTGTAGCAAACTGGTTCTAAAACCATCTTGCTTTCTCCTCCCTATATCTTAGTAGAGCATTGACAGGAAAGACGGGAGTCACGAATCGAACTGGCTACGTTAAACACTATTTCGGTTAAGAGAGATTCTACTTTATATGTATTCTGCTTTTATGCATTATGTGATTGAAGTAACTGCTTATGTAATTAATGACGCATAGTTAGTTATGTAATTATCACAGTTCTTCAAAATTTATTTGTACGTCTGTTATAAGTAGTTCTCGTTCATAATTATATTATTAAGGCAATAACACGGATCTTAATACCTTTACTTTATTTTATTTTATTCAATATAACATAAGATGAAAACATAATCCTCTAAACGCTATTCACTAACATTTATCATTTGTTTTACATACCTTTCACTTCAACCGTGACACTTTTTGAATCCTCGTGGCCTTGTTTGTTTCGGGCTGTGCAGGTGTAGACTCCTCGGTCAGAATCGCTGTCAACGACGTTTCGCACAGTAAGAGTCCCGTTGGCGGAAACTTCCTGGCGACGATTCACGGGCAGCTGCTGACCATCTTCATTACAAAACAAAAGATCGTGATAAAGATGGTTGACATGACAAGATAACCGATATATGGTAAGATTTATAGTGGCAGAGAATACGAGTATATTTAATGCTTTAAGTGAAGAGCCAAAAGAACCTCCAATAACCGTTTCAAGTTATTCGTATATTATCCGGTTAAGTTTACACGATCCAAAATGGGTGGATTAAGTAAAAGTACGAATAGCTTCAAAGCGTGCTTCTTACTTAAGTCGGATGAAATGCCAACCCGAGGTGACTAGGGTGGCGAAGTAGATTATGGTGTCGAGGAATAGCAGATATTTGATAAACAGGGATCAGATTGATGGCCGGACGTTTTCTAAGGTTAAGGGGAGACAAAGTGGGTAGTTTCGAGTTCCACTGTGGCAGTTGTAAATTTCAATTTACACGATACCACCTAACTAGCCTCACTCACAAAATCAGGTGTAGAGATAAAAGAGTTTGAAGTTTTCACCTTGTACTGACATGTATCATTCTTGCATCTTCACACTTCTGCCATTTTTTGGTGGAATACTCTACTGGAAGATATGTTGCTGTTGCTACTAGAAGGTAGAACAATATGTAATTCTGGAGAGTGCACTAAATTTTCGTATTTTTTGAGTTGTGCCATTATTGAAGCTCACTTATATTGCTCCAGTTGACGCTTAGCTATGGATTTACTAGTTGGAGCGGCGAAACACCGGCCTTCGGCTCGTAATTTACATAAAAAAGCCTTGATTCTTGGTGCTAAGAAAAATTTCCAACGCTTTTTATCCAAAAATACTTCTTGCCAAAATTGAAGACATGCATTTCTGAACACCGTAGGAACATTAAAGAACTCCCTAATAGACAGAACTCTCTAACGGAACGTAAGATAGCAACAGGTGGCGAAATTGCTTTTGACGCACCAAAGTTCTTTCTCACGAAACTAAATATTACTTACGATTAATTTTGGAAACTCTACCTACAGAAACAGAAATACCGAAAGGGTGTCAAAGGCTGTTTACAAAATTATATGTTTCTCTTTGAACAATTTTTTCCTGTTAAATATTCACTTATTGGTACTGTACCCTCCTCCATCGCTGTGTTTTATTCCCCTTATTCCACTTTTCTCTCTTCTTCTTTTGAAGTTAAAGTCAGTTTAACGTATTTCTCACCAGCCACCAATTGGATCAGAGATGCTTTCTTTGGCAGTTCTGTGATACATTTACTATATTAAAAAATCAATTTGAGCCATTGATGAGTTAATGCCGCATACTCATAACGTTTAACACACATAATACAGTTTATTGTAAATTATTTTTAATTAATGTTACAGCCTGATGATGTGAGTAATAATGAAACTCAGGAAACGTTGTATAATGCGTGTTTTTCAAGAATAAAAAATATTCAAGAAATATTAATGAGTTGTTTCTATATTCACTTAATAGTTACTGACTGCCTGTCCTTAATAAGCAAGGTCACATTTCTCTCTACAATAATATTATTTGAATTTAAAATTGAAAAACCTCTTTTAACATTTGAAAAATGAAATTTTCCATTAATAAACATAAGTTGTGAAACTGTACGTTCTGCCGCGCGCGTTCATGTAGCGTACAATCACAGAATTATCTTTCCATTTTGGAATCCGCACGTGGTGAAATTCGGATGTCGACTTGACCTTGTCAATGCGTATCATCTGGTGATGGAATTTCGCCAACATTACCATTCAAGACAAGAGTGACATGCTGAATGTTAAACAAAAATTGGGGAAGCGTGTCAAATGTTAAGCCAAAATATGATGTGTTTTGACAGCTGATATATAAAAATCGGCGATATGTCCATACGAAACGTGAGAAGTCGCGCTGCACGGTGCTGAATCACAGATTCTGAAACATCGAGTCAGCGAACGACATAATTCGGCCGAGGAAAAATATTACCACCCTTACTGCGAAATATTTATCTATAACAGGATCTGCAGTTTAGAATGTATTTGTGAATATTTTGCGATGAATGTGACTTATCGAAATATAGAGATTACAGTGACCACGAGTGAGATAAATTGAAAGATATTCCTAAGATCGTTAGCGTAACGTAGGGGCGTAAGAGGGGTAGCGGTTAACCCCATTCATAATATTTCTCTATTTAATAATGTTTTCAATAACCCAGTTTAAATACGTTTAATATAAGGATTCCTACGTGGCATGGCCACAATGTTTTTCTCTTATGAGACTAGTGGTACCCTTAAATGATGATATGGGGTGGACAGCATGACACAATTTATGGACATGTCTCTAGATGTCGTTCTAAAGTTATCGTGCTCAGGAGAAGGTAGTAGAAGGTAGAAAATTTACAAGAGTCGAGGAGAATGGATGTATCGTGTTAAGAACAGCGTTCTTAGACCAACATTGCAATTTTCTGGGGAAAACGTAGGAGAGAATGTCAGAGAGATCTTGTGGGGTCCAATGCCAATCCTTGTTGCACTGACATCTTTCTATGTTTCCCTACTTTCCTTTCCCAGCATTGCAGTTGCCTCCATTCACCATCTTTTTGTGAGAAAAACTTTTTGTTAAATTCTGCAAATAAACTGAATTTATAAAAAAAAATTCACGGAGAAGATAGAGAATGAACGCAACTGCAATGCTGGGAAAGGAAAGTAGGGGAGAGAGGGGCTTGTTGGCAGTCGAGTTCCTAACATCGGCCACGCAGCTTCCATAAAGGCGGCTCCACACATTCGGCATTCAGCAGGGAGCTACCGCTCAGCCAGTCCCGATGTTTTCGGCGAATGTTCACTCCCTTTGATGTGTCCTAAAGACTGATACGCGGTGGGTAGGGCGAATACTGAATGTTCGGCGCTCGGCGAATCGCAAGCAGTTCGTCCACACTCCTCGGGAATCGGCGAGCGGTTGCTCGGGATTCTCCGAATGCCGCATGTGTGGAGCCGCCTTAAGGCCTATAGTGAGCCGGACCCGAGCTGGAAGGAGTGGAAGGAGTGGATGGTAGTGTCTTCCTGTTAGTCCAGCTCGTGACCTCTAAGTACCATCAAATCGGTGTATAGCTTTATATCACGGGACCTTCACAACCTATCGACTTCCAACCAAAGTTTTAGTAAGATCATGGAGTTTGGAGAGTAACTACAATAAATCATGGATTATCTTCTGTAACAGTGTGAAGAAAAGATTTTGCTCTACTCTTTTCTTCTGCTGAAATCTTCAACCAAGCTTCTGATTTTCGAGACAAAGTTGTTATTTTCATGCTTACTACCCACTTAGAAAGTATTGAGAAATTATTGTAATTCTGCAGCGGAAAGTGGCGATTTTTCGAAAAACGTTTATTGACGCGCCCTGATATCGAACAAGTGGATAAACCTGGTTTTTACATGTAGTAAACTACTTTCTCTAACTCGTGAATTCAGAATCCACGTTTTGTGGATCCCTGTTACAGAAAAAGTGATTGACGGCCGTCAGTTCATCCATCTATGGTCAACACTAGCGCCTGCTACTTTGATTTTTGGACGTATTTAAATAAAGCTCAACATTTTCAAACTTTTATTTAAAACGGCATAAAAGATTTATACTTACCTTTTCTCGAATATAGCAAATACGTTTAATTAAAATGGCGCAAGTTTCATTTTTGTTCAACTTTCTGTATTTTCGAAAATTGCCAAAGTCAAAAATAATGCGATAATATACAATGAGGTGAAAAATCATGGTATTCCTCCTGAATGGTATCTCGATATACGAGGTAGTGCAGTGGTGGAATGAGTGTGTGTGTGGGCGAGATATGAGGACTAAGATGAGGAAGGGAAGATTGCGCACGGCGTATGGCGGACCGTGGCACGTTTGTGTAAGGATTACTTCGAGATTCACCTGATAGGAGAAAACACACAAAACTACCGATCAGAGCAGCCGGATTTTTGAATTTCCCTCAAAACGGCGTCTGAATTTGATCTAGTGTGTAGCTAATGTAGAAAATCCACCACTGTCGGGGCTTGAACCCTACAGAGATGCTGCGGAAGCAACAGTTGCTCTTCTGCATTCTATGCAGACGGACGATTCGGAACTCGTGATGTGTTGAACCAATGATATTTCTCCTTTAGTTTGTACTTGTATGTACTTGGCGCGACAGCGAGTACGTGAGGTTAGCACGTAGATATCCCCACGCCGTATTCCGATCTTCTCAACCAGAGAAGTGAATTTTTTCACTGTCACACAGCAACATATGCTGGGACATTGCGAGGAAAACGCACAGTCTTGGCTCGATCGGCAATCGAACTCAGGGCGGTGGAAAACGAGCACAATGTTATACAGTATTACAATTAATTTGCGAAAGTAGTTTATCTTCTTCTTCACACTGAGTAGTGCGTAGGCTAGTCTCCAGATGCCCCAAGCATCTTCTCGTTAGACTTATCCTGAGCAAGTATATCTGGGTCAATTTGCCATTGCTATCCCTAGAGTCGCTTTTATGACACCAATTTTTCCGTTTGATTTGAATACCAGATAGCTCAGGCCAAGATACAATATCCGCAATCTTATCTAGTACTTCAAATCGAAACTCTGATTGGTGTTAAATTGCTAGAAGATATAATTTTGCCAAGATCAGCCAAGTGTCTTTTCTGGGATCTGATTTACATGCACACAAGCGTTCATATGCATGCCGTCGATATTTTTGGTATCTCAAAAATCCCCTCGACTTTGACCGCGTTTGAACCCGCGAAGTCATGATAACCTCTATACCATCAAAGCCGGTAATCAAAGTAAACTGACATACCAACAAAGACATTTGACTTATATCACACAATTTTTCCGTTTAAGAAAAGTCTACACATTTTAGAGATACGTGTTATACGTATAATTTATACAAGTGCAGATTGAAATATATTATTCTATAAAATTGTTTTTGCCACAAACAATTCATTAGGTTACAAAGGAGAATCTATGGTTGGTGTACTCTTAAATTAATCACAGCTAATTCCAAAATGTTTGCATTCAAGAAAGGTCTTCGTAAAAATTAATTCAGCGATATTTTGAAATAGGTTAGTCTGTAAATCCGTGTTTACATTCAGACTCGCGCTTGTAAACTTGTGTTTGACGTGTATTAAGTTTATAACAGAGATATTATTATCTTCTATTATTTAAAAACGTATTAATATACGTTCTAAAAGGTTTGTAACTGGCATAGGAATACAGCCTAAATAACGTTACCGACGGCTAATGAAAACAATTTTTGGCATTACTCTTAGTTTTCAAAAAAGGGATTGTAATGGATAAGAAAAAATGATGACTTTTTCCTCTTTTCTTACAACAGAGTCAGGAAGTGTGCGTATTTTTCGGGCAAATCGGAACCGCTGTAGAGAGACCACAAACCCTCGCTGCCGCACTTGGGCGATAAGATCTCGCACGTAACCTCAAATATTGCAGTTCCATGAATAGACTTTGCAGTTGCGATTGCAGATAAAATGGGTAAATATAGAGTATAACACACGTCATGATATATGCGACATTCAGTAACTTAGAAAACTATAGAAGATAGCGAAAGAAAATGTTGACGTCTTCTTTCTAAAATCGGATGTAGATTACAACCGTATTTACAGTTTCATACCTTTTAGGAATACTCTGCAAAAATAGCTTACCTTTCTCCCAAATAATAGAGCTAATCGGAAAGCCTGCTACAGGACACTTGATTATCAAGTCTTTTCCAGCTACGGCTCCTATTGTTGACATGGGGCGAACATGTGGAAGACCTGAAAATAAGAATATTCCGAAACATTATAAAATGTAAATTGTACCATACGTACAGAAAAATACGAAGTTATATGTACTATTATTTAGGATTACACCAGAGTCATTATTTTGGCAAGATCCATATCTCTTTTTACTTGACCCCACAATCTTAACCCGGGAGGGGTCGCATGGGAGTATTTGCAATGCAAGCGTTACTTTTTCATGTACAGTTTTAATTGAAAATATTGAATACTCTTGGGGTTTTCAGTAATGTTCCCCTAATCTTTTATCTGCAACATTCTTTACTCGACATATGATTGCAGTTTGTCAGTTAAGTTTCAGAAATTTGATTTATCTCGCGGGTGTCTCTTGGCTCGCAAAGCTTTTCCGCACTCTCTGAAGTAGACCCTTGTTGACAAGCAGAGCCGAACGACGCATCGTCCACGGAGATCTTGCAATTAGCTTCATTTTCTATGACACAACCCAAATATGCACTATGAATTTTCAGGAGGATAAAACGATATTAATACTTCCAGGAATAGTCAGAAACAAGAATTGGAGATGGAAGCATTGTATTTGTTCGTGGTTTATAATAAGATCAATACTTACACAATTGTCACGAAAAATGCTATCTAAAATTGCACAAAATTTGTCTTCAGGACAAACACAATAAACAGAAGTTCTAGCAAAGAAAACTAACGAGACAAGATCCGAGAAGATAGGATGCAAAAGCAACCCGTGAAAAGTGCAAGAAAACCGTCGTATGTAAATAAAATTATAGTTTGTAATGATTGTATGTAAAAATTGGTTACTGAACTGTACTCATACATTCTAAAAATAACATTTAAAATTTACTAATGCTGATGAACTTTTGCATTACATGAAAGAAAAAATGACTGTATGCATCAAAAAGTGATTGAATATTTAAAAATAATATTTGACAATAATTTTAAATAAAAAGTACAGTACTTGATTAATGAAGTTAAGGATGTAATAATCATCGAATAACCGTATTATATCATTTAATGATTTAGAAGACCTCTATGCGACCTAAGTTACTATCAGGTCCGTAGATGTCGTACCACAGAAGGAGCAAACATTCAAAACGTGACACGTCTGCTTCACTCTTTTCGCATAAAAATGAAAAATGTAGCACACATTTTACACTTATCTACACAGTCTTTAAATCAATGATTAGTGTACTACTAAATTCTGGGTCAACGACCCGCATCTCCATCAGGTTTTCGTCCAGTTTCCCTGATCATTGAACAAATGCTGAGACGGTCTCTTGTTTTGTTTCTGGACATAAATGTAACTTCAAATTAACAAAAATTTTTTTACTGTTTCTGACGTAAATAAATAAATTTATTGTAAGACATCTTATGTTTTTTTCTCTTGGAAATAAAATTCTAGGTAGAAACAACAGAAGAACTCAATTTTTGGCAATTGGACACGTCCCCTTTTGAACGATGTCGCCACCATCCATGTCGCGGCCCACTTACCGTAGATGTTGAGGCGGGCTGCGTGGGCGGCGAAGCCCACGCGGTTGGAGGCCACGCAGCGGTACTCGCCGCCGTCCTCCACGCGCACCGAGCTCACGTTCACGTGGCTGATCACGTCCCCGTGCGCCGTCACGTACTGCCCGATCAGCAACCTGCGGAATGCAAGCCAGCATGCCGACCGCACTTAGCGTCGGACGCGGCGCCCACGCCTCACGCGAATCCCGCTCGGCCTCGCCCTGGCCTGGCCTGGCCTGGCGCGTGGCGCTGCCGGCACGCGTGCGCGAGATCAGTCCTCGCGTGCTTGCACGGCCGGCGCGCGCGCGCGGGCCGCCGGGGAGCAGCCTGCGCTCATTGGGAGCCGCGAGTGGCGCCCCCGAACGCCGGCTGATCTGGAAGCTAGGGCCGAAGTGTCCGGCGCAACGAAGTTCAATGGTGTCCTTACAGTGTAAACTGTTTTCAGGAACGAGTGCACAATGTACTCTGTGCAACGGATTCAAACGCCTAGAGACGCTCAGAGATTATTAATGATAACTGCCTTAAACAAAATTCTGCATGAGTCACCGGATCCAATAAGCCACTTAACCTTCACACCAACTAATGTGGATATTTTTCGCATTTCCATTCTATGGAATGTATTCTTAAGAGGGTGTATCTCACTTTTGTAGACAGAACTTTTCAAATTTTCTGATTTGTGACTGTTTGAGAAGGATATTATGATGTAACAAATGTACTGTTTAAGTAAATTATAAAGGTCTGCTAAATAATAAATTATTTTAAAATTTCTTATTTTATTGCGACATCAATATTTAACTCAAAATATTGGGCAATTTTTATGGTATTTATAAATCAAGAAGCATTCACTCACTTTTTCAAACTATTTTTTGCATAGAGAGAATTTCAATGACTGGAAAGTTTAAGTTGAAATGAAATCTATCACACATTTAAATATACTTATACTTAGCGAGGACTGGGAAATCAAACAAAATTCTAGCTCGCTAGGATCATCGTCTCGTCTTAGAAGAATTCTGGACGTTTCTTTTTATTCTTAGGTTTTCGAGTCAAATCAATAGGAAATTATTTAGACTCATGGAGCAATTATATTAATTCTATTAGAGGGAGATTGAATAAGATGTACGAGGTATACGTATTCTCTCAGAGTTACTAGCAATTACAATGAAAACACTAGGTTGCGTCAGCTTTCAATATTGACATTGCAGGTCACCTCCTGCAGTAAACAGATTCAACAGTCAGGTTCTATCAGCATCCAGAAGACACCCCCATGACATACGGAATTCTAAGTGTGTGTTTACAGTTTTTGGGCGCATCAGCTACTTCGCTCATTAGTCTCGCGAGTGAAATGCATGTTATATCTGGGAGGTGGCGGTGTTCCTCCCCGCTGGAACGCGAGATCCAACGCCATCTACACTTCGGATTCCCTCCAGGTATCTTCCGTAGAGAGGTACCTTCCCAAACGGGACAAGAAAGTGGTGTAGCAATGATGGGAAAAGCTTCCGATTGGTCTCCAGACTTGTGTGTGGGGGTAGTGTGGTGCAAGGTAGAAGATCAGTGGGTGGATGCAGTTCGTAGAAATGAAACTTCGAAGATGTTAAATGCCACAATTTATAGAGAAAATTTTCAGAGAAATATGATCAGTTTACTTCATGAAAAGGGCAGTTGATCAACGATGTCTTGAAAAGATACGAGTTGGTCACTCCGTGGAAGAGCAAATCAGGTTTACACGGGTTGCAGTGATGAAGTGCATACGCAGAGGATATTTCCGCGAACGCGTGGTCTTCAAAGGCGAGTATTGGAAGCTGAGAAAAGAGACCCTTGATTACGTTTAAAGGGGTTTAAAGAGGGAGTAAGAAGATGACTACTCATAACTACCATCTTTTTAACTTTGTATAATCAAAATTTCATTTTCACTGAGACGTTATTTAAATCACATTCTAGAGTGACCTATATGAATAAATTTATTTTCCTAGAACCTCAACAGTTTTGTTGGCAACGACACATAACATGCAATTCCCTCGGATATTAATTTTGTTAAACTTGTTAAGTTTATTTAAAGAATTGCCATATTGTACATACAGTTTTTAGATAGCAAATCTCTTTTGAAGAGCCATTTAATTTATTTGTGTATTTTGCATTTTTTGTGTTAGTGATCAATTTTTCGCTTCTCATTTGATTCATTTATCCTTAAAGTTAAAGACGGAGCAATGAAATGCTACAATGAATTCATATGATATATTAAAAAGTAATTTTTAATGCACTATGGCATAATTTATTTTATAATGATAGACAATGCTTCAGCACAGCAAAATGTAAAAATTTTGTCATTCTAGACTCTCAAAAGTTCTTATCCAAGCAACAGAAAATCAAATGCGTAAATTTAAATTATGAGTAAAAATTAACACTAAATTTCATTTAATTATCGCATAGGGGACTATTTATCAAACTTTATCAATCCACGTAGCTAGTTGAGACTTTTCCATAAAGTTTCGTGTAATATATTCCATATTTAGTTTAATTTTACTGGCCGTAGCTGTTCATCAATTTTTTGTTTGTCATTATTTAGCATTTTGACTGCCTTTCATGGCGGGAAACTTTCTCTTCATCTGGCAGACCTACATTCTTTACGAATGACTTCACTCGCGACTCTTTGTACCATATATTTTCTTCACAAGAAAGGAGATAAATTTAAATTTGTAGAGAAATTTCTTCAGACAGGAATTCAACTAAAATAAAACTAGTGGTGCTACATCAACAAATACTTTATCGCATTGAATGTATCGGTCACGTAATATTATACTTCCAGAACCAGTGCGTTCAAATTTTGCACAATTGAACTCGATTGCAAACGCTCTCGCTAGCGATGGGTTATTAAAAGATTTAATAATAAGAAATTATTTAAAGATCTAACATAGAAGAATAAATTGCATTAAGAAAGACATTTATAGTTTCAATTATAGTGTAGCAAAGGTTTCAAAAAAAACGTTTTACAACCTTTGAAAATTTAGAGGTAATAATGAAGATATCACTTTTGCAACTGCTCTTTCTTCGAGTCATCAAATATCAAGAAAAAGTTGGAATATTGTTGAGAAAGGTTTGACAAATATGCCCAAAAATTATAAGATCTGTTTCAAATTCGCAGGGCCTTGGGTTCGTCCAGATCGATTAAGGAATATACATTTCCGTGAAAATACTGTGTGTAGTTTAGGTTGTTCTCTGACGGATGGACAGGCAGACAGGCGTTTGAAAAAAAATACCTTTTTTGGTATATGGGACCTCCAACGTAATGTATAAAAATCACATTTTATTCCAGAATTTCATAAGTTTCTCTAGACTTCTTAAGACTACTATAATGCTACACTACTACTACTACTACTACTACCACGATTTTCAGTTAGTTTTAAGACATTTAGTAGAATTTTTAAAAATAAATAATCAGTAAATTGTATTTTATGTAATTTCATAGAAATATACTTGAAATACAAAAGAAGTTATTTCTATAAAAATACATAAAATACAAGTTACTGATTACTTAAAACATACTGATTGTCTTAAAAAATAAGGTACTAAAAATGAACAGTACTTAAAATTAGTTGTTTTTATTTACTTATTGTATTTTTTGAATTATTTATTGTTATTTTAATTTCTTATTGAATATTATATTTACTAATATTTTAAAACCATAAATACTGTGTCTGTTTGTTCGCTTTATCCGAAGGTTTGCTCTATTGAATTTGAATTCATCACAATAAACGGATAAATAGAAAATTCGTTCACTTATTACAGAATATATTTTGAACACATCGCAATTTTACTTTTGCTGGACGACCATATTGACTCCGATGCAATAAGATTCTCACCATTTCGACATTACCTAGATAGCTAGGTCGAATTCAGTCGCTGTTTGGGGGACAATTCTAGTATCTCCGAACGGTAATTTTCCATGAGTTTTCCTATCAACACCGGGCGTATGCCGGATCAATACCCTAACAAACGGACTAAGGACCGCGCGCGATATTTCTTTCCCGATCCCTGTTTTATCCTCGCCGCTTACTTAAGCACACTTACTACACTACCACACATGTTGGGAGGCTAGTCGGGAGCTTAGAGCTTGTCCCGTCTCGGGCGGGAGCCTGCTAGTGGGAGATATCTGGATGGGGAAAACTCCGCAAGCCGACGCGTCGGCGCCAGATCTCAGGTATGCAATGGAGTAAGAACATCACACATTTCGTGATAAGAACCTGCATCACATTTACGGGACTAACAACACTAGCAGTTGACGTGCCCGGAATAAACGAAATAATCAATCAATGGGACGACTGCGTGCCCGTGAGGCGTCGGTTTGCGATCAGCGCTTTCGTTTTCCAAATGACGAGAGTTGAGGAGCACAGAGCCTCAATTGAGCTACTCCGCAGGGCGAAAGCAGGAACAGCACTGGTTAAAGAGGCGTGCAGAATCGCAGAAGAAATTTTCTACGTCGAGAAATTATGCACGAATTGGAAATATTCACTGCAAAGTTTGAAAATATGCATAATTTATCGACGTTACGGCTATCTAATTTCTGAATCAACACAACTCCTCCCAAGAGATATGAAATGCCTTTTTGATATATTCGTCATAAAGTGGCGGTGGGTAAATATATTTGTTTAATAATCGATACTCTGAGTGGCGAGGTACCTAGCTGTTGAAAAGATGCTGAGAAAATAACATTATTTACCGAAACGTACTTTCTCTCTAACAACTTTTAACTACCGGCTTTCTGTAGATCTAAGTTTCGGAAAATAATGATTATTTAATGTCTCGGTGGAAGCGAACTTGAAGCCCTCGATCGTACGCTACCGGTGCAAACAGAAGAGAGGCATACTCCGACCTGCGGTTAACTTCTTTCTAATTAACGGCCGTGTTAAGTGAGCCGATAAAAAGTTAATGGTTCCGACGTTGGGAGAAGCAGCAGCAACAGAAACTACAGTCCAATTCATTAAAGAGCTAGAGTCTCTCTGACGAGATCGATAGCCAAATAGCGAACGCTTCACCCGTCACGCGGGTTGCCGCGTTACCGGGCCACCAGCGGCCAGCCGCCGCCGCCTGCCCGCCTGCCTGCCCGCCTGCCTGCCCCCCTGCCTGCCGCGCCGGCGACAGGTTTATTTGCCCGATGCTGCGTCCCCCCCTCAGCCCTGCCACGCTCACCGCCATCGCCTCCCACGCGTCCGCCCCCCAGACATCTCAGCCGCCCCTGCTATCACCCTGCGGGTCTCATCGCACTCACAACGGGAGAGATGGCTTAGGGCATCAACTGATATCACTGCAGTGCTTTCTGACTAGGTTCGAGTCCCGACGGTGGCACAATTTTCGACACTATGTACCTTAGGACGAGTTCTGCCGCCGCCTGGAGGACAATTCAAGCGAACGGTTTCTCTAATCGGAAATTTTCTGGAGTTTCTCCGATCAACAATACGCGAATGCCAGAATGGTACCTTGTCAAACGTGCCACGGACCACGCGCGATCTTTCTTTCCACTTCCTTGTCCTATCCTCGTCCCTTTCTTACATTCACTAAACTACCACACTTGCCGGGAGACCAGACGGGAGCTTAGAGCCTGTCCCGGCTAGGGCAGTGTCTGGTGGGAGATACCTGGTCGGGGAAACCCTGTCGCTCCCCTCTCATCATTTACCGGGGGAAGGTCGCCGCCACTTATCGATGAAAACACATGCGCTATACTTACGGGAGAAATGACCTTAGCCATTGACGCGCCTGTCATAAATCAATATCAGCGCACTCACGTCACCGCTGTTCTCCCAGCTACCCCATCTTCATGCGCCCGTCTCTATTTGATTTGAGAACACCTCCCACCACACCTCTTTACTCACCTCTTTCCACTTTACAACCGCTATGTGCTGTCTCTTTCACAAACGTGCCACCCTCTCACTATTATTCCCCCTCTCTGTTCGATCATGCCTTAACTTCCGCCACTAGCGACATATACGGTGTTTCACTGACACGCGTTAGCAACCACTAACCACGTTTCCATCGTCACCACATAAGTCTTTCTCCGACTCTAATTCTGTCCATGTTCCTAACAAAACTATTTTTCACGTACCGCGTTGCGCCCCTTTCTCCGAGCCCGAGACATCCTTGCCATCTAAATACATTCGTATTTGTGTTAATATTTTTATGGCAATATTGAATGCCTCTATCCTACAAGGCAGCTTGTTTCATTGACAAATATTTTATGGCATGTGTGTCGTTCATTCCTTCTTTGCGCAGCTTTGCTGGCCTGGCTGCTTTCTGCCGTGGCCCGTTCTGCCACCGTGACCGTGGCGCTATCCGCTTCTATTGCCCGGGCGACGGTGCGAGCTCATCTGCCTCCACACGTCCGTGAACCTTATCGCTCGCGTCGCCTCCATCGCCGACCTCTGCAGTCGCCACCGTCACCGACGCCGACGCTGACGCCGTCGCTGCCGCTGCCGTCGCTGCCACCGCCCCCGGCTGGTGCGCGCACCGTGAAGACCAACAGATTGAGTCCTGCTAATTGCGGACGTATAAACGCACGGCGGCGCGGGCGGCGAGGGCGCGGGGAGGGCGGGCGGGCGGGGGAGGACGAGCCAGGGGCGGGAGAAGGGGGCGGCGGGGGGGGGCGGCGGAGGCAGCCAGACGGACGGCGGCGTACTGTGGCCGACGGCGCCACGCCCGGCGAGACGGGCGGCGCAGCGGCGCACAGCAACGCAATTTCGCGAGCGCCCGACTCTAATAAGAATATTACTTTCACGGTCCTGCGGGCGTTTTGTTGCAAATTTGCCGGAATATTCAATTGGAACCAATACATTTGCCTTAAATTACAAATACTGGCAAGATTGCGTGCCAAATATTGAAAGATTACAGGTAAAACATTAATTCAAACGAAAAATATTGTATGTATGATTTTTGTGATGTTATTTACTTGGTTTTATCGACACTTCGTTTATGGATGAAATAAATTAGCGTGACAAAATGCACAACTAAACAATTCTTTCATGACAGAACTACATCGTGATGCGACCGTAGACATCAGGTATTAAGTATGCTCCCAGTAACGTGTTTTAACAGAAATATCACGGCATCTATTTGAAAAGGAAATTATTTGGCAGCAGTGATTTGTGTTCTTTTAATATATTGAAAATTTTGGTTATAATTGGACCAAATATTAAGAATGATGTTTGTCCTAGCGAGTAAACTGCTATGGTCATTAGTTCCATTAACATATTGTACATGTTATATCTTGCGGTTGACGGCGTTCCTCACCCGCTGGAACGAGAAATTGACGCCCAAGAAAAAGGCGGCTTGTGGGGTTTCCCCCTCTACGCGGGGCACCGCCCCAGCCGGGACAATTTTCAAGTGCCCTTTTTGTCATCCGGCAGGTGTGGTAGGTAGTGCATGGAAGTATAAGGGTTGTTAAACGGGAGAGATGGAGAGAACGACGAGGAAAAGCGTTCCTGCGCGGTTCGGGGTCTTTTTTATTGCGTAGTGCTGCGGCATTCCCCTGGGATTGATCGGGAAACCAGGAAAAGTACCTATCAGAGCAGGCGGATGCTATGGTCCTCTTCCACACACTGGATAAACGGGACCTAGCAATTTAATTAGTGAAGAAAATTCCGCCGCGGAATCGAATACAATGACTGCATATGCAATTGACTGATAATAAGGTAACACAATTTCTATGTAAGCCAATTCAGTCAAACATCTAATGGAAAATTCATATAAATGAATTTAACAATAAATTCAGTTCATTACGTTACGCATTTCAACTTCTTTCAAACTAAGTCAACCTTCATGCAGCTCCTTGCGTGGTTTTTTGCCACCTAAGCTATGATATAATATTCTGGGGAACACGTTCTATTCCTAGTTTGCAGACTTTTAAAATACAGAAAAAGTACGAATAGTAAGCAAATGCCATCCATCTGATTCTTGCAAGCCTTAATTGAGCTTGGATTATTACCAATGCCTTGCCTCTTCGAATATACGAATCAGTAGATTTTGTCAAAAGTGATATACTTAAGGGTTTTCTCGCAATGCAGATATCTATAACTATAGTACATATCGGGGGAATGATATTATTCAAATGTCAGTATCATAGCTCACTACAAGAAATTCACATACAGAATGTCCGGGAAGGACATGTCTAAAATTCGAAAGTTGATTTCAAAAACTGTTCTTTAGGCAAAAATTTGCATTACAAAAGCATAGAAGCACGAAACATAAACGTTAATTCTTTATTATTTACAAACAAATGAATATAAGTGTTCAGAAAGGAAACTTAACGGAAAAGGGAAAAATGTCGAATTGTAGAAATTAGGTGATTTTCATTTCTTGGTTAATTTTTCTTTCTGAACAAATACATTCATTTATTTTGTAAATAATCAATTTACATGATTCTGAAGTGCTTGTACACTTCTGCAATGCAAATTTTCGCCTAGAAAGCACTTTTTCAAATGAACTGTTAAGTGCTTATTGCGGCCCAGCTATTCAGAATATCCAAGTGGTTTCTTTGTTTCGCGAATCAGCCATCATGGGGCCATGCGATACGTGCCTCCATCGGAGCTCAGACTTCATAATCGGCGTAGATGCACGTTAATTTTTCTAAAGGGGAGAATCACCATTTTCATGCTGATTCCATTTTTATACCCTAGGGTTGTTAGCCTTGGGAGATGGGATGAAATTATGTTGACGAGTAAACAAATAGACACATGCAATCATACAGAGACGCACACAACACAATCGTGGTCGAGGCAGGACTCGAACCCACGATATTTTAGTCAGAGGCCGCTACGGTGCTACTGCCTTTGCAACCTCGGCCATCGGATCGGCCCAAGTAGCTTATTGGACAAAATATACTTAAAATTGCCTTAAGAACTTATTTTCCAATTTTCGACGTTCTCTATCCGTACACCCTGTATATTGCATGTTTGTTATTTAACATATTGCCATATGGCATTAAAAACTAAAATCAATACATACATAGAAAATATTTTCTGCTGCATTCGTCTCTTTACAATTGATACTATTCTAGTGAACAAAATAATGCATTAATAAAGCTATTAATGCATTAGAAATCTTTTGCACAGTATACTAATTCTAAGAGAGGAGTAAATACGCCTGCAGCACGTATGTACCTGAGCTTCTGGTTTAGTGACCTCCATCTCGATGAGGTTTTTCGTCTAATTTCCCAGATTCTTTGAGTGAATGTCGAGATGGCTCCATGTTTTGCTTCTAGACATAAATGTAACTTCACTAAGCGCACGCTTTCTGTACCCTTTTCCTGCTAGTTGCGGGAGCATTAGGCCGGAGGGATGGTTGTTATTTTGTCAGTAATATTATAAAATAAAATCTGTAGTTCGTTAGCCGATGAAAATTCGAATTCTGTTACTCTGGAACAAAAACGTCTGGTATAATTTGTTTACACCTAATTCATAATTCGCCTATGAATAGTAAAAGGGTGAAGTACAGGTTCTGAAGACCAAGAAATCGTGCGCAGATTCTTCTTCTACCCCATTCTGCCCCACAGTTTTTAATGTTTTTTTAAAGAAAATAATGTCAAATTGAAGGATGAATGAGGGTTAAAGTCAACCAATTTTCGGAGTGTATTCCATATGCTAATTATTGAACACAATTTAGCAGTACGTCTGTGAATGTAAAGTTGAATGAAGTAAGTAACAACTTATTTAAAGATAAACACTGATTACATAATGGAAGTGACTTTAATTCATTAGTGTGTTGTCAGTACAACGCAGGAAAACCAATCAGCAAACAATTATATCGAGTAGAAGAAATCTTGGCCATGTCTTCGAATCTTCAATGACATCTTAATTCACCCGTCAACAAGCCAAGTTAATGTCTTGGTAATGCATACAAGATGCCACGCGCCATGTTTTCAGCCAGCATCCGCCAGACGTTCCTTTGACATGCAGGGTCACCATCACCCGGAGCCTGTGTTGCTATCTTCTCGCCTGGCCCGCCCATCCCATCCGCCCCGAACGCCCCGCTCGCCTCACTCACCCCGTTCCGTCCTGTCCCGTCCCGCCTAGTCTCGTCCGTCCCGCCCCGTCGCCAGCATCAGGTCGCGAGAGAGAGGTGAAGCAAGGATTAAGGCTACTCTGCGTCGTAACCAGCTTCCGAGGGGAATTAAGAGGTTTATGGTTCTAAGCGTAAATAATTTCTCATGGACGTCCGCTTTCCCGCGAAAACACGCCTCAGCGGGGAGGCAAGACACGTTGCTCCTCTGTACACACCGCACTGCATTTTATAGACAGGAGCTGATGCAATGGCTATTCGCGTCGATGTGAGGATTTGATAACTATCATTACACACTAATGCTGCATTAAATTATATCCCTGAAAAAAGGTTACACATCAACACCTTTTTGACCATGCATTAATGCGTTTCTTCCCACTTTTGCGTTTTCTTCTTGAAGGAAAAGATGATGATAAAATATGTATGAGTATGATGAAATTCAAATACACATTAGATAAAATATAAAGTATTTCGCTGGGAAGTACGAGTTTTCGGGATTAACTTTTCTTCGTATTATGTTATATGCTAGAAAATGTTCAGTTTTTGCCAGCAGACTGTACCTCGCATTAGAATTCCTTATGACGCTCTTCTGGAGAGGGCCATGAAAGACACGTAATAAAGCAAAGAGTTCAGGACTTTTAGAGGCTATTATAAATACATTAATGCAACGATATAATCATATACGCCGTAGGGACAGGTACGATGGCAAATGGCTTGGGATTCCCACACTTGCGCGCCAGCAGAGGAGATATTTCTCCGAGAAAGCACAAAGTAACATTTCCGTCTTCAGAACAGGTACTTCAACTTGTATTATGCATTTACGAATTTTTGGAATATTTTGAAGATATCTGAGGCAAGAATTTTTTTAAATAACAATGATTTATATTATAATTTTTATTATAACGCACATTAATATTTACAATATTCAGGTTTCATATGTATTTGATTAAAATAATTAATAAACATAAATAATTGCATATGTTATTGTAATAAATAAATTATGTTATCTTTTTCTATTCACATTATATTGGTTGATAAACCATGATAACATTAATAATCTTTAGGGTACTTAACGAAAATATTTTAATCAATTAGTATAAAGAAACCAATAAACTGTTCCAGTTGTATATCGGTGCAATAACTGAGTACATTCAATGGATGCACCCTCCTTGACGCAACCCGCTTGTCGCGTGTGCGCTCCGTGTTGCAGTGACTCCCGGAATGACGATACTACATTAATATTGGCAGGGACACCGAGAAGAAAAATAAGCGGAAGAAGGGGAGAGGAAGATGAAGAAAAATGAAGTAAGAAACACACCGAGAAAAAGGAAATAGAAAAGGGAATAATGAAAAGAACAAGAAAGAAAATTAAGATAAGGGAGATAAAAGAGGAGAAGAAAAAGAAGGAAAGGAAACAGAAGAGAGAGAGAAAATAAACCCAAAAAATAAGAAAAAATAGAAGAAAGAATACAATAATGATGAGAAGACAATAAAGAAAAATAAAGAAAAGAAAGGGAAGAATAGAGAAGAAGACAGAAATGTTGACTTTGGTCAATAACATGTGCTCAGTATTCATATATTGAAAAATGATTTCTCTACAACCATTTAATAATATACGTATTTCTGCTGTATATATAATCGACGAATGTCATCGATTACACTCCTCATAGATTCCAGTTCGGAATCCACGGCCTGTCGACCAATCACATTCCTACAATTTGCGGATTCTACGGCCAGAAATGCATTCTCTTTGCAATTTGTAATACCGTTTTTAATTAACAATCGCAGTGCGCGGAAGGACAAAAAGGACAAAGGGGAAGAAGAGGGCAAGGATACAATGGGGGAAACTGGACGAAATGGGACAAAATTACAAGGGTCAAGTGGGACAAAGGGACATATATATCTAAAGGTTTATGAACAGTGGTAAAATCTTAATTCGGGCGTCTAAAATATTTTTAATGGATTATCGAGCATTGTAACGGCCGTTGCGATGCACGCGTTCTCAAAGAGTTGGATAGTTGGTTGCTAAGGAGCTAAGCGCGTGTTTGCTGACGTAAATAACAAAACTCTTGTTCAAAATCTATTCTGAAAATTTCAAGGTCATAGAGAGAGTAGAGTATTCTACTCGCTCATAATGGCTATTATTCACTACTGGAAATTATGACACTCACTACCACATCACTCGTGTCGTAAAATCAACTCGTGAATAATTGCTATCATTATGAGCTCGTTGAAGAATATATTATTCTGTATTCTTATTTCTTGCTTAGGAATAAACTACGGAGCAGCAGGGGTCCGATAGCTAGTCCCGGTGGAATAATAATATTTTAGTCGATCCTCTAATACGCAAATTTGAAGTAATAGTATATTCTTCTACGAGAGTAGAATTATAGCTATTATTCACGAGTTGATGTTTACGACACGAGCGACGTAAGAGCGAGTGGCGTAATTTCTACGAGTGAATTACCATTTTAAGCGAGTAGAATACTATATTGACTTTGACATTTATGTTTTAAAAATACTAAAAGACCATATTTGAAAATTTTTAATTTTTTGAAATAATGTTAGGTTCATTATACTTTTTACTTCATTAAACATTCATAACATTAACTACAAACAAATAATCGAAACATGTTTTACAAATAGTCTAGATTTACTTTTTGGAAAAATTAAAAGTGAAATTAGAGCAACTGGAAATAATTATTATCGAGGGAGTTGATTTTGATTTGAGACGATTTCATTTAAAATAGAATTAATTAATGGAACAAGATGCTTCTTGTATATGATTATTTTGAATGATAGCTATATTATATTCTACTGATTGCAGTAGAGTGTTTGCGGTAGACATTTTGTTTGACATATAATCATCCTAATAATCACCAACTCGCATACTGTTTCGTGACACCTGCGTTTGCCAGTTGTGACCTGCTGAGGCAGAGCGCGCAGAGCTGTTGCTCGCTGTAGTCGACGGCTAGAACCCTTTGCTGAGTGTAATGATCTAAGACGAATGTGATTGGTCGACAGCCGTGCGAGAATAATATTCTCGAAAGGCTTGTGGAATTGTCATCATTATTGTATCATATAACATGCAGAAATCCATATATTCTGAAGTCGTAGAGAAAGTAAGTACCAACATTCTTGATCTCCATTAAGTTATAATAAAATTATTCTGAGTTTAGATCACAAAAGAAACAACACCTCTTTAAAACGTAACAGCATTTTTGTTCTGATTTATTTTCGTAAAAAAAATAAAAATTATGTGACATAAATAATAGGGAGAAACATAAATATGCGCACACTTTCTTGAGCTCTAGAATTCCTTTACCACACTGTTATTACACATAGTTGAATGATGAACAAAACTTTACTCAATTTTCTCTCACAAGTTGTAGAAATCTTGTTTAAATTTTCTATTAAATCTTCCTCATGTATCATTAACGATTCATCGTGGCCATAACAAAAAAATTTTTACAAATTTTTGACGACAAAGTTTATCCCCACCCATAATCCTATATGCAGCATCCAGTATTTTTACATTCGCAATGTAAACGAAATTATTTACAATATTTCTTGAAACGTTTTATTATGTCCAGAAAATGCCAATGCGATTACCATCCTGATATCCGTTACTAGAATTTAAATTAAAGGCATCTAATAAAATGTTTAAAATATGTGTACAGATTAACATTTATGCCTAAATAAATGTTACAAATGTCTAGGGTTTGTAGATCGGTCGAATTTGATCATTTTTGACAATGAAAATATAATGGGAAATTTCATATACTGAAATTAATAGTGTGATATTTCCCATGAACGTTTGGCAATTAATGTGCACCGGTACATTACTTTTCCTCAGCAGCGTCATAATGTGACCTGCTAAACACTTACGAATAAAGACTTGTGCTGCCATCAACTCTTTCAGATCACCTGACATGGGTCTCAATCACCTTAGTTATTGTAAAAAGTAATTTTAAAAAGAAAAAAAGTACTAAAAATAATAAATAAATTAGAAAAGAATTGTAAGGGCCTATGGCATTCATAGAACGTCCAGCAAACGGATTAAAATGTTCTGTGCTATATTTAAATTATGATTATTTATTCTTTCTGAATGTCTATTATTGTTTATTAATAGATTTTTGAATGGAGCGTTTTATCACATCTTATGGGAGGTTTTCTGCTCAATACCTACACCCAGCAATGGTAGGGGCAAATATCAGGGACAGCTCAGGTAGATACAGATGCTGTACGGTTCTATAGCCCATCCGACTATACTAGGCTATGAAGAAAATTATGAAAAACAAAACAACATGAAAATAAACAATAAATTAATAAATAAATGGCAATTGAAGGGCCCTTACACCCCGATAAATAAAAAAAATATAACTGATAAACATATACGTCATTACAATTTATCAAACTTGTTTCAAAGGCATTCTGATTAATTATTTAAACTTTGTGAATAACATTAAACAATAAATTACTAAAAATACGATAATACCTTTAGAAGTACGGATTGCGAGTTTTATGTGAAGTCGATTTGCAATAAGATAACAATACTTAGCAACAAAACTCCATTAAAAGAATATATTCTTGAAATATGGGTTTTATAACATGTTCAAAAGTTTCTCCTTTAGTGAATACCTCTACGTTCCAAATTTCACAGTTCCATCAAAGCGAGATTGACATGGTCGGTAAACATAATTCTAATTTTCGACGTGTGGCTGTCAAAACAACGATGTGCGCAGCCCGGTGTTGCTTCACAATTGAAACCCATCTACCGACGAGAGCGAACGCGCAGCAAAATGAGGAAATGAAATTCAGCCCCGTCTAAAAACAATGCGGAGCCCATTTAAGGTGAGATAAACGGAAATCAGCATCTTCTAAAAGAAACTTACGCATGATCTATCAATATATTAATTATTGAAAAATCCCACTTACAACAAATGTAAAATCAGAATATTGCTTTGGGTGATTTTGATTTGCAATATTATGGCTTACCCATGAGGTTACATGCACCGGGCACTCTCCGAGGAACTTTGTGTACAGAGTGTTATAGGATGAGTGCTCATTTCTCGTGACATGGACTGACATTTTAAAACTGAGATGATTGCGTTGTACACAAACTCAAACGTATGCAATAATAAAAATGCAAATAATATTTAAATCATAATTACTCGATGAATTAATGCAAGTGATATTTGACACTTGGATATTAGACACTCTGTTTTTGAGACAACAGCGAGTCAAGATAACGGATGGCAGAAATTTTAGACATTTAGAAACAATATTGTAGACTTAAATGCACAGAAAATCATTTTTTATATGTGCAGCTGAGGCCAAAAATATAACGGAATTATTTCTTCTATAAGTCACAACTAAATATGTTATCACTCGGTTAAATATAAAAATCTACTGCGGGTAGCAACCAGCTCCTTAAGGAGCAGATCTATGGACTTCACTACCTCTACAACACTGCGCTAAATGTGGGCTCTTATCAATAAAGCAATCGATTGTTATTATTATTATTATTATTATTATTATTTTATAACTATTTGGAGATTCCGCACATAAGTATGTCCCAATTTTAATTGTTTATTCACATTAAAATTAATCATAATATCATATTATTCATAATTTTATCGACAAAATTATTTATTACTAATATTATGAGTATCATGCTGGAGTGATTCTTCACCTAAAATGATTCACCTTCAATAATCAGGCCAAAGTTACACTATGTTGACGAAATAACATTTAATCTTTACATGCAAATCCACCTTCTGGTTATTGGTCCTCATTATTCACAATTTAAATTAAAATTATTGAATATACCGCATTATTTCACAATACAGCAAAAATCTGTTGAACATAATGCTTGCGATATTCCTTTTCTGCATAGGCATGATAGTGGTGTAGTCCTACACCCAGGAGCAATACCTTTAAAGACGAATTACATAAAAACAGAAAAAATATAGTTACATATTTATAAAAATTAATCATTCGAAAATTTATTGTGTAAATAACCAGATTGTCTTACGTGCATGTAGAATCACGTTAAATTCGAGTTTTTGTGTGCGCTTGTGTAAATAGATAAGCTTTCTGATACTAGAAAAACAACGATGCACAAGATATTTTAGATGTTTTTAATCGTAAAGAATATATTTTTGAGATTCTAGTATTTTCAGATAGATATTAAGAAGTATTGAGTATGGCTTGCAAATATCTGTCCAATTGTTGCGTGTTCCACGTGCTGCTCAGTGTTGTAGAGGCATCGAAGTCCATATAACCGCTCCTTAAGAAGCTGGTTGCTACCCGCAGTAGATTTTTATATTTAAACGAGTCATAATATATTTAGTTGTTAAAGGAGAAATACTTCCTTTATATTTTTGGCCTCAGCTGCACATACACCCGGAGAAAGTGTTTTGTGTAATTTTCCAGTTCCGTCGGAGGATGCGCTGAATGTCACAGGAAATTAACACACGTTTCCCAGTCTGGGAGAGCTGTTGCAGACTCAGGAGCCCATTTGCGGAGTGTGGGCACAGTCATTCTGTCGGCTGGCCGACCGTCTCCAAATCTGACGGCCGGGAGGTCGGGTGCGATCGGAGGGCTGTGCGCGATACAGGTTTTTCGTAATATGCACCCTAATTCCGTCAATTCAAAATTTTGCGGTTTGTCTTTCTCGTCGCCTGTATCAGAAAAAAATACTAGATTTTCTTTAACACTAGTTACAAATAATCAACGCCTAAACTCAGTTTAAGTACAAGTTTCTGGAAGAGAGAGAAGAAGATTTGACCAGAAACTGCAATTAAGCATCTCAGCTAAATGACGCGAGAAACATTCGTCAATCTAACACAACAAATTGAGGTGATGACGGTGGTGTATTTTTCTTCCATTCGATATTACTCACCTGCATATAATAATGCGAATATGAGTGATTTGGGGATCTCCGGTTCGATTTTTGAAGAAATCTCGAAAGTTGAAGAAATTTACCTTATTTGGTTAACATAATTAATTTTGTGGTGCCTGAGAAAGCCAAAGCGGTACCAAAATGTTCGAAACGAAGGTTTTGACATCTGAATATTATATCAATCGATGCCAATACACTGTTAAAAGACCGATGTTACAAACACCTTGCAAGTAGTTGTAACATCTATGTAGTGATGGTTTAGGTTGTATATCAAGAACAAATTCATACAACTTTTATCGATTTACTGAGAAAAAAACAACATTTTTGGCAATTAGCTCCTTTGACTTTGCAAGGCTTCAATTACCAGAGCACTCAGCTTACTAATTCGGTTTCCTCAGGCCCCAAAAAACTAATGATGTTAACCGAATGAAGTAAACATCTGTAACCTTACGAGAATCGAACTGGAGACCCCCAAATCACTCATATTCGCATTATTATATACAGGTGAGTAATATCGAATGGAAGAAAAAATACACCACCGTCTTCAGCTCAATTTGATGGATTAGATTGACAATTTTTTCCCTGACACTTGCAGGCGGGGAGCACCAAAGTATTTAGAGAGCACGCGATAATTTCTTGCTCACCCTGCTTAACCTCCTTTCCCTACCCCATCCTCATTCCCATTCTTACGGCCGCGCGAATGGTAGATCTTCCATCCTGGAATGAGCCATCGCATTGATTCAAAAAGTCTGCGACAAGCGATGGAGATGTCACAGAAGTTTTAAAAAATAAAAAATGTAGTGGAAAAATGTCTGTTCCCGTTGCTGTAAATGTTTCTCGTAGTGGGGAAACAGGTAAACAAATATATATCTAGTAATTGCTTGCAGCAACAGCAATACTTCTGCAGAAAAAAATACACAAAATTGTTTTCCAAAATGTAGGAAGGACAGTGCTGAAGAACGATAAATAAATTTACTCTTGTTTAACACTGATATAAATTAAATATAAAAAACATACCGCATGAATACTAGAATAACATAGCATATACACACTGCAGTATGGTACTCTACACATGTATATATGTAGTTGGCGCGACAGCCCGTGAACGGGCTAAGGCCAACCTCGTGACCATGGGTTTAAGGGGGTACGTGCGGTTAGCACGTGGACATCCCCACGCCGTATTCCGGTCTTCTCAACTTGAGAAGTGAATTTTCTCATCGTCACACAGCAACGTATACTGTGACATTGCAATGAAAACGCACGCTAGTCTTGGCTCGGCCGGGGCAGCGTCGTGGAAAGCGAGCACGCTGACCAAGAGCTAGCCACGAGCCTGTACTATATACCTAGTAGCAGTGATTTGCATTTGTATCAAAAATGTCAAAAATGGTGCTGATCCATACCGCAACACATTATTACATAATATTTGAAGGTGGGCGCGCAACCTTACTATGGCATGACATCAGATGTGAACACAGTGACGAACTAAGTATGAGGAATCAGTCGGTATGAAAAGTAAGAGGCGGAATACAATAATGATATATTTGTATTTTCAGTCAAAATTGGAACTGTTTAATTGTTTTCGAATTTTTCTAGAGTTCATGTGTATCTAACGTCACCTCACACATGACCGGTGGGTACATAGTTTTCTTTTAACTTCTACGCGTATTGGAAATGAGTAAAACAAATGACAGTTTTCCCCCATATTCAGAAAATTCCATGTAAAAGCAAGAGGAGCTGGGGTCTGTTGATGGGCGCCCACCCACCTGTCGCTGGTGGGCAGCGGGAAGCCGTCCAGCGTCCAGGAGAAGTGCGGCGTGGGGTTGCCCGCAGCAATGCACTTCAGCGACACGGAGGGACCCGGTTGCATGGTTTGCTCGATGAACTCGTAGGCCAGATGCGGGGCGGCATCTGAAAAAAAAAATTCGAAATATTATTTCTACTCTAAAACGACTCTTTCTCTGACCCACAGAAAACACGTATTCAAGTCAATACACTGTTTATTGTACACGAAAGGAGTCACGAAACAACAAATATTTAGGCATTATTCGTAAAAAAAACCTCGCGAATGTTAGGACAAATATTTGCAAGAGTAAAAACATCCATGGTTATAATATGGTTTATACTTTGTGTAAAATGTTATCTTTTGAATAATTTCGTTTATTATTAAAGTAATAATGTTTGAAATATTTCAAATTTCTCACACACTATTTTAATGACATTGTGTAGCTAAAGAGAATGTTCCTGGTCTGAATAGGGCAGTGGGAAGATAAAATTCTGAATTAACATTTGTGATGACTTATCACATAATACTGTTTCCTATTCATAAACAAGAAATTAATGAGACAGATATTCATACTTCGAGAATTATTATTTTCTGAGAATAATTACAAAAATGTCCGTACTTTTTTCATGAGCTCCAATTAAATCAAAACATTTCGGTAATAACACCTGTGACTTTTTCTTTCGGGTACAATGCACTCATTTTTCTTTCGTTCACGTTAGTATGAGAACCAATATGATTACACCTGAGTATTAAGTGTTTACAGCTTTGACTAGTTAAACCGCAAACGAGAGAAGCCAGACGTTAAGGCAGACGCCACAGACGCAGTAGAACGACGAAAGTTGGCAGACGATCAGGTTGAGTTTTGTTTGCCTTCGTGTTCACAGTGGCGAAAGTTCAAAAACTGCTGCTAAAGATGAACCTAATTTGTTATAGAATTAATGAGAATGCCATAAACAATTGATATACTCTCTTAAACAATTTACAAAGACAACGTTCATAGAAGTATAGATTAAATATTGATTATGCTTTTATGTTAGAGTTAACAGTTGTTTTGTTGCAAGTGAAAAGTTGCAAGTTGCCTAATTGGTTGCAAGTGAAAAGTCAACCCGTTGCAACTGGGTAAATTGTGTATCACACAGACACAATAGTGTGAAAAGATTGTAAATAAAGTAGTTATAAATCATTTCGACAAAGTGCATGTAATATATCTACATCAATCTTGAGTATTATCCTGAATTTTTATGAAGTCTCACATTAGAATACAACCAACAGAGCACATTATTTTTATACTGAATGTGAACCAAGTAATATATGAAGTGCCAAAAATATGTAGCAATCTGTTATTACAGGAGATATGTGTTGAAGAGTTAATAACACACGAGAAGATCGAATTTATAGTGAAATCGCAGCAATTAATATCTCTACTACTTTAGTGATTTTATTATAGAATGCACCTCTGAAGGGGTTATCTGTTATGCTGCTGAGTTAAGAAAAAAGTTTTAACCTAATCTGAAACCGCTACGTTAATTGATGTTTCATTTTTTGCTATTTTGATCAAGAGCAAGTAACTTCAACAACTTTTTAAACCTCATAATATTAGCGTAAGTAGGACAACATGCATGCGAATATTATTATTAAACCTTGGAAAATCATAATCTACAACATTATCCATTTAACGTTCATGAAAAGGAAAACAATGAAAAGAAACATTTTCATCTTTAGTTTGAGGGGGAAAGTATTACATTCTATCATAAACAAAGTAGTACAGAACACTATAGATGATTCTGCTTAATTCTTATTCAATCAGTACTAACTTCTTCGGACAATATTATTTTCATAATTAGGATACATTGAGGGGTCTATTACCTTTATTCATTTTACTACATAAAAAAACTGAATAAAGGAAAGAGATACTACGTATCGGCGGAAACATTGTGTATTGACGGAGAAAGAGAAGTAAGTTAATAAACGTAGTTCATAGACTTTACCTTTTTTCATTAATTTTTTTGTAAAGTAATAGTATTTCCTTGAAACACAAGTGAGATTCAAAGTGAAATTCTGTTTCAAATATTTACCTTTACTATTTACAAATACTAAGAACACCAGAGTTAAGATTCAACACGGTCACTAAAAGTGTTGAAACCCACAGCTTAGTGTCGCAAGAAGCAATTTACATTATATACCATTTTCGGGGTACCGCATTTAGTTTAGAAACAAAGAAAGAGCCATTTCAGAAACTGCTCTGACAATCTTTGGGAAACTGTGCGAAATCCTCGGCAATTACTGAATGATATATGTAAAATATGCTTGAGGCAAAACAAACTATTATCAATTATCAAACAAATAAATTATCACTGAAACATTCGGACAGGTAGATAACACATCATCGTCGGCAGTGTAGTACAATCAAATTAAATCAGCCAATCACCACATATGCTCAATTTCTCAAGGGTTCCCCATCGCAAGTTCCAGATTTTAAAATAGAACCAATGATCAGCTGAGTAGTTTCAGAAATATATCAGCACATAACGGCAACAATCGTTACGAGGCAATAATTATTAAACCGAACTCAAATAATCATATGACACAGGCACGAAATAATCAAAAATATTCCATTGGCAGGGGCCGGCGAGGATCACAAACACGCCTCTGGAGAGCAGTAACCTGGAGAAGAGAAATATTAGTCCGCGCCTGTCTGAGTGTGCATGGAATCACGAAGAAGGTGAAGCGGGAGAAGGCAAGGAGGATAAAGTAAAAAAAAAGATCCGCAAAACGTGCGCATCTCGGTTGAAGGACGTCGCTTACTTCCTCCGCAATTCGCTCAAATCGCGGTGCCAGTCCGCGTACTGTGCACGGCAAAATTAATTTTTAAGGAGGGTCCCCGCACCTGGAAAAGCTGCCTTGCTCCCTGTTCCCTCCTCCCCTTTCCTGCCGCCCCATCCCCAGCACCGCTGAGACGCTTTTGACCCCCTCCCCCTCCCCTTTCCTCTCCTACTTCTTCCT
>BOPP01000004.1:12165653-12178662 GCA_017312745.1 Gryllus bimaculatus | reverse complement strand
CGGGAGGGTCGGATGTATGTCCGCAGGGGCGCGCTCCACTGTGCATGCTCTATCGACATTCCCAGCCGGCACGCCCCGCGCCGCCCTGCACACAGAGCATGCGGGCCCGCCTGGGCCTGCACGGCGCACGCCACGTGTCGTAAGCTGCAAGTGCGAACACGGAGGGGGATACTTGTGATCTTTAATAGTGGAAGTGAAAAAAAAATATTCATCGTTTCCTACGTACAAATATTTTCATGATTTTCCGACGCCATGTCAAACCCATGTATCTTGTTCTGGAGGTTGAAAAACTAAGTTAAATGATTATTACAAGTTTTTTAGCGTATTTTACAAGAATACATTCCGAGAATGCCATGATCACTTTATTTAAATACGTTTACATTGCAATTAAAACTGCAGAAGTATTTACATGTGAGAGGAGAAAGTTATTCTGCCTGAAATGTCTAATATGCACTTTTATCGCAATCCCCTATTACGAATTTAAACGAAAATTAACCCAGCATAATCCATTTTCACAATAACGTAACTCAATGTTAAACATAGATTGTTTTGTCTTTATTAATGTTTTGATGAAGATATTAAACGAATTGTTCTTAAAATACTTTTCATACACAGATACACAAAGGACACCTGTAAAAACAGAAATCAAATATTTCGGCATCATTCTCCGCAGAACAACTTCGAAAAAATTTGTCTATTCAGCTGCATTACAATTTGACGAAAATGTTACATAGATAAGGGCTATTGCATCTGACGAAAAAATATTCTAGATTCTTACTACACCAAGGCTGTAGTAATACGATAATTGTAAAAGAGCGTGCAGAACTATCGAAGTTCATTATACGGCCCCAAACAGACTGTCTTGCATCATGGATCCCTCATACAAATAACAATGTTGACTTTCCCTGAGGTGATTTGACTTTTGGAAATATAATACTTGAGTACTCATGGAACTGAAGTATCAATTTATTTGTGTGAAATACTAATTTGCTAATGACAATTGTTGCCCACCTAATGGTGTTGTAGAAATGTGTTAATTTTTGAATATTAAATTCCACAAACAAAACTAATTTGCTAGGCATTCAAAAAAGTTTAATAAACATTCTTGTATTTGCAGCTACCTTGAAAGGAATGACATTCAGCGGAGGGGTTGGAATTTGAGTACATAGTTCTTTCTTTTAACTTCTTTACTGTTATTTGCGTTTTCCCTCCAGCCCAACTGGAAACTCCCTAAGTCTGTGGCGATTTTCCGCGCTGAGCATCTCTTTCATTTGATTGTTTGGAGAGTTTCCTGAACCATTTCCTCCCTCGACTTAAGTGTCACTTAAAGTATTCGAATTCCACAAAAACAGGGAGAGAAGGCAACATCGGCAAAATACACAAAGGGGAAAGTCACACCGAAACACAGTGTGGGGAAAGTAAGGCCCAATAAGACGAATTCAGAGGCGCGGCGGCGTGCGGGTGCGGTGTGGGTGCGCTGGCTGCGTCTTCGTCGGGTAATTAACATTCCTGACCCCCTGAGTCGCGCAAGCTCTGCTGAAGTTCGCGAAGGCAAGTGGCGGGGCATGTGGGGCGGGGCGGGACGGGACGTTCGCGCTGGAAGGGGCGCTGGCGGCGGGGCGGGCAGAGGCAGGCGCTGCAATGGGATGGGCGGGGCGGGGGCGCGAGCGCGATGGTAGGAGAGGTGGAGAGAGACAGTCAGAAGGAATGGGGCGTACAGACAAACACAAAAGAAGAAAAGTGAATGATTAGAGACTATAGCAGTATGTGTCAAAGCGAGAAAGGAAGAATGTGAGGAGAGACAGTATAAAGAATGGCGATACGTAAATGTGTTGTATTAGGAAGATGCACTTGTGTGACTGAAACAAGGAACTGCGAATAAATATTGTTCGTAAGTGCCATGGCTATGGAAGGGATTAGTCAGTAACGAAGGAATACAATTTGAGTGTGGTGTGGAAATCGCTGAAAGAATTAAAAAAATATCAGATGCACCAGAGAAGCAAAGTCGAAAAAAGAGACATATGGAAATATCATCAAGTTAGTAAACTAAAGTAATGCTAAAGACAGCAGGACGATACGTCAAGGAAGAAAAATAAAGAAGTAAGAATCACAAAAAAGGTTCGTAAAGTAACAGAATGAGGGGTCACAAAGTATCGGGGAAATGAAGCACATATTGAAGATAATTAAGGCAGAAGAGTTGTGAACCAGAAGCAAGAGCAAATTTAGATTTTAAGAATGGTGGTAAAAATTAAAACAAATATTAGTGAAGAATTAATGGATAAAATGGAGATGTGAACGAAAATAAAAAAAATGCCACAAATGATTCACCAGTGAGGCAACTCCATATTACTGTAACCCTAGGTGGCTGAAAGTAACAAAGAGACGGGGAGAGGAAGACTGTGGCCGTGAAACGAGAGGGTAGAAGGGGGAGCATTGGAAGTAAGTGAGAAAAATAGGAGGCAAGGAAGGAAGGAAAAAGAAAGTTAAACGAAAGAAAAGGAAAGAAAAAAATAGAAGCATAGAGACGCACAAGGCGGAAAAAGGGCTCATATACTAATTCAGGCAAGAACGATGGTTACAAGGGAGCACACTTCCAGGAGAGAGACAGAACGTAATGTCAGCGGCTTGTGGATGGCGGTGGGTGGCGAAAGGGGCTGTATTGTAGGCAGGGGGCGACGCGCGAGGCCGAGAGACGAAGAGAAAAGCGGAAGCGGCCCGGGGGGGCTCCTGGATTTGCTCCTCCCTGAGAAACTCGTGTTTGAACATGTGCTGCGCTCGTCGTAAAGCGGCTTACTATCATCTTTAACTATTTGCCAAGAGTAGCGCTTCAAATTGCGTATCATGTAAACCCAGAAGCTGAATTCGGATTACGCCTTCGACAGCAGCCGTTCAAGACCAGGACTCACACCGCCCCAAAAGAAGTTGACCTGGGGTTTTCCTCGCCGGGACGTCAAGTTGCTGCAACTTGAGACGAGCGGTGGCGGTTGGAGTTATGTGTGAGTGGTTTTAGGAGTTGCCAACGTTCGCAAAAGGAAAATTAGTAACATATTGCTCGACGGAACCGATCCACGAAACAAAGAAATGAGTTTTCCTGTTTGCCTGATTTATTATGTTTGTAATGCAGATGTAAAATTACTATATCTCCTGTACGTTACCATGCCTTTAAAGGGAAGCGACGACAAATGTCGGTTTTGAGAATCCTATTATTCCCAATTCTTCCCTTCACAAGCAACGGAGCGGTTTTGATACTTATTCACCACGAAATACCGCGTGTGACACTTACGCTCTATTACCATAATAAATGGGTCGCTGAAGGTGGTTATTTACTCTGATTCACGAAGAAAAGCGCCTCAAACGGACCATCTTGCTTATCTGTGTAATTATCCGCGTACGCGGTTACCTCGGTCGATATCGTCTTTCCCAAACAAGGCTACAGCGGGCTCTGTTGTAATAACGTTGAGACTCTCAGCCAACTGCAATAACTCCATCGGTACAGTCAGGTTCTAAGATGCTCCTTTGAATACAATAGCTCCTTCATATATTACTTTATGGTAACTAGTAATGTTTTCTTTATATTTGTCTCTTTTTTGGTACGAAAGAACCTTCTACAAATTATGTATGTTAAGTTTATATACATAATACCCGCGTTGGTGGGTATATTGTAAAAATGTACAAAAGATGCATTTATAACAATGATGACACGCATGATAACTGAGTTATAAGGTACATCATAATAGTTATTAACAATTTAATCGAATTCAAAATTTATCATTTATAAATTATGTTTTCTGGAATATGATTTCGGCATATCCATATTTTGTACATTATCGAATCTTCTTCCTGTTCATTTTATTAATCATTCACAATCTTGTAATTATCTTCTTCCCTTACCCCTGTCGATTGCTGATGAAGTTACATAATGGAACGCATATACTTCAGTGGGTCGGTACAAATTCTTAATTGTATCCTTTTACGAAATCGTAGAAAAGTGAAAGTGTTTCATGCAATATTTTCAACTTTCTCTTATAGCAATAAAATTGATTTACAACAGTATTTGAGCCAACACGATAATCATAATAAAATATTATGTCAGAAATGGTGACGCATACGATGTTTCCCGGTGTAGAGATTGCGTGCAGGCGGTGAAATTGCCTGATATTTGGAGATCCCCTGGTCAAGGACAAGTGATTATATTGTATGATATATTGGACAATCTCAAATAAAATCGTAAAAGAAGACATTTCTGTAGAAGCTTCATGTAGGTTAGAATATAAAAAAAGAAGATATAAGGTTCTAAGAAATTATGAATATAGTATGTCAAATTAGAAAGTTTATTTGAAAAATATATCAGCAAACTGGTGTTGAGCATTTGTGTACGTGAGACCTGATGGGGCTTTTGTAAAGAATGAGTGAGTAAGAATTGCTTATGAGCGCGGTCCTATTAGAGAAGTATATGTTATATTCCGGGAGATAGGGATGTTCCTCCCATGCTGGAAAGTGAGATTCGGCGCCGACCTACACGTCAGTTTGCGTGATTTTCTCTACAGGAATATCTCCTGTCGGAACCCCGCTCTATGCAAGAAAAGCTCTAAGCACCCAACTGGTCTCCCGACGTGATAACGTAGTGCGTGTGTGTGTGAGGAGAGATGAAAATAAAAGATGAGGAAGGAAAGATCGCACGTGTTCCGTGATTAATTTCTTACGGTACTGCTGGGGCATTCGCTTGGTAATGATTGGAAAAATCACAAAAGACGATTACGATCAGAGCAGGTTTTTTCTCTTTACGCTAAAATGCTATGAGAATTGAGTAGTTAAAGGAGGCTATGCAATGTCTTGTTTCTGGTTTCCTATTTCTCAGGAAGCTAGCTTCATCCATTGCGATCATACGAAAACATTATTCTTCGAACAATTAAATGTGTAGAGCGAGTCATACGCCTCTGGGCTTTCAAGCACTTGAGTAACAGAATATTTTTATTCTCTTCGATTCCCACGAGTCATTCGAGGAATAACTGCTTAGATGGCGGTATCACTAACTCCTTACGGGTTAGACTTGCTAACCTCCTGGCGCAGCCTCAATTGCACTTACCGGGGATCCCACACTTGGCACAGAAGGGGCCCACGGCCCCAGATTTCGATGAGTGTTTTACAAAAATCGAACTAGCGTTCCCCTACGAGACGGCTGGTAATAAGCCGGTGGACGGTTTTCAATCCCGCGTAGCGGGATACCGTTGCCAGTTATCTTCTCCTAGCAACGGGGTAATATGATAGGAGACCCTAAATAAACAAGCAAAATGTTTGCGAAGTCGCAAAGACAAGTTCAAAAGATTCTGAAGTCCACGAGAATGTGGGTTTATGCAAATGTACGCAAATTAATATTCCCAGCATAATTTCTAAATGGTTAGGAAGTTGTAACTTGTGAACTGTAAGAGAGAAGTCTTGCAATTTAACTGTTATTTATTTTGTTGGTGAGAAATTCCGTTATTTCTCAAAGAAGAAGCAATCGACGGGAAGTCGATGAAAACGTAACAGTGGTGCTCTGACGGTTGAGACGATACACCTTCCTAACCGAGCTCGCCACTCCACTTGTGCCTCCCACCGCACTCCTGGCATTATATAGCGACATCCACCGCCGGGCCGGTGTCTCTCAAGTACCATTAGCCTTAAGATTGGGATCAGGTATCTATATAAAGTGGTTTCACCAGGCCAACTGCAAAATTGTTACTGCATATTTTTGTACAGTTTTTACAAATTTACAGCAAGTTGCATATTTTTCACATATTTTGGCTTTTAATATAGATTAAAAATTTGAGCACTGATAATATCCATTAGGAGTCCTAAGTTTTGGTGAAGGAAGAAAAAATATTTCATTTAACGAAATAAAAATAAAGATGAAAAGTAAATAAGGGGACGCGGTGCACTGCCGCTCTCGGAGCGCCGTAAATTGCGAGCGTGAAGTTGAGCGCAGGGTCTGCGTGGCCAGGGGCGCTGGTGGCCTCGCACGGTCAGGCGGGGGGGGGGGGGGNNGGGGGGGGGGGGGGGTGCTCAGAGAGTTAGCCTTGTCTAGGGAAGCGGGCAACAGGTTGCCTGAGACCCTGTCCTCGCTTTCTCTACCTTTCATCTCGACATTTGTGGCCGGACAAATGGAGTCAGCACCAGAGGACCGTCCCCATCTTATCTTCGAGCGTTTTCACCAGCGATTTGAAGCCAACAATATAAAAACCAACGAACCGGACGGGACCGGATCTTTTACTACATCCAAAAGTCCAGTGAGTTATTTCACATAACTGAAACCTTACACTGCTTAACAAATAATGCAAATAAGCATCTTCTGGGATGTATTCATTTGGGAATTGCTTGCAGAAACACTGAGCTTAAGATGTGCATCTTTAATGACGTCTTAGAAGTTTCTTCGGTACATGAAGTTTTTATGATTTTTGAAAAACTCCTGAAGGGGAAAAATAAATATTTTGAAAGAAGGCGAGAAGAGAGAGAGAGAGAGAGAGAGAGAGAGAGAGAGAGAGAGAGAGATAAATAGATAAAACGAAATTCTGTTAAACATCTAAATTCTCTTCTAAAATCTTTCCATTTTCTATTTAGTTTTTTCAAACATGCAGCTTCATTCTGTAGAACTGAAAATATGTTTCAAGAAACTCATACATCACATCATCGCACTTTCAGAACAGTATGCATATAGTACATTTCTTTCAATTTTGTATTATCAATGAGCAAAAAATGGACAGATCAATTATATATTTCGAAACTAGAATTCAATAGTGTTAATCACGTTAGATTTCCAGATTCCAATGGTTCTAACTATTAGCTAGCATCGGGTATTACCAAATCTTCAAAAGAGACACTTTTGGTATGAACGGACGTAACTTTTAGCAGATTCTGTCTCAATATGGAGTCACGCAATTAACGAACAACGTGCTATTATTTTTCTTCGTTATGTAAATGAGTTGTTGTCTGTTTGTACTGGCACCGCAGCCTCTGCACGCAAAGGCCAACTAGCGGTGTCTCGGCCCTACGGCCATGGTCTAAGAGGTACGTGTGTTTAGATTAGGTTAGGTTTATTAATAATTCTGCAATTAAGTTTGAGAACTTGGTGGCAGAATGCATTAACTTAACATTACTGAAATTAACTTTACAAAATATACAAACTTTACAAATTAACGTGAACGTTTCACCGTGCAATCGTTCATAGCATTCCACTTCACAACACTCCGCTTCACCGCCCTTCACTTCCCCACACTTCACTTCACCGCACTGTGGTACACCGAGCGGTAATGTCTTTCTTACACATTTCATTTTCCTCAGTTTCACAACGTCACTGCACTGCACATAATTAATAATAATAATAAAAATAATGATAATAATAACAATAATAATAACATTAATACTAATACTTAATTACATAGAAGACATAGGTACTTACACTGAATTTTATTAAATATATTTATAACACACATATCAACATTCAAGAAATAAATTTATTTTTGAATTTGCTCAGGCTTTGAGGAAAGGGATCGAAGATTGTCACAGGCAAACCGTTGCATTCTCTAAAATTTCGATTCGCGAATGAATATTTCCCAACGTCAGTTTTCTGAATTCTTGTCTAAATTTTGTGCATGTGATCCGCTCTGCCAAAATATGTAGGTTTCCCTAATCGACTTTGAATTTCTTTCCACGCTCGAAGACCTGTGTACGCTTTATACATTGCATAGAGACGTGACTTTGATCTCCTCCTTTCGAATGACTCCCATACCATTAGCACATATAAATCCCTACGTCGCGTCGTATTTCGGTATTCTCAACCTGAGAAGAGAGCTCTGTCATCGTCACATTGCTACAGATACTGGGACGTTGCAAGGAAAGCACACACTTTAATCTGTTCCGACCGGCAATCGAACCCAGAGTCACGTCATGGAAAGCGAGCATGCTGACCAGTGAGTTACCCGTGGGACGTAAATGAGTTGCATCTAGTAAAATAATGGAAAAAACAGTTATCATCGTACGTAAAATCAATACTTACCAACGTAAAATGAATGGATACTGTTTTACTCTTGAGATTATCGCCAATTCATTTAGCATACAACAGCTAGCTTATATAGGTAATATCTAGCCGGCCGTGATATACGGCAGATCAATTCTGGGGAAAATTGTAGAAACTTTTTATATCTCACAAAATAAAAATAAAAATAGAGGTCGAAAGACATCCTTGTGATCCCTATAATCATATGATGACACATCGTACTATATTGGCGCTGTTGCGGTTGTGCTACGTCTGCCGCTGTGGGTGGGGCAACTGTTCCGAGCGGCGGGCGAATACGCAGAGCTGACGGGACCCGGGTAGCCCTTCGCGTACGGCGTGGATGTTTTCAGTATGCGGTTGCTGGGTGGCTGGCTTCCACTACTACCACATATCCCCTTTCATCATTGGTCCATCCAGAATTTACTTATTACGACGTGTACAGACTCAGCACTTCGGTCTGAAGGGTCGCGGGTTCGAATCCCGCCTTGGACGTGGTTGTTTGTCTCTTGTCTCTCGTGTATGTGTTCTCGGAGGGTCTCGCGTTCTGCTGACCCCAGATCAGAAGAGCCTGCAAGTGCGATGGTGTCTAGTCAATGGTCGAATATGGCTCCCATCGCGACGCAAAGGGTAACCAGCTAACACCTGAAAGCCCTAGAAGAAAAGAACGTTACAAGCCTTTATTCGGCATTGAAATCGTAGGAATTCTCTTAGAACATAGTTATAAGTCATTAAGCATGGAGTAATACGTGTAATTCGCCTTAAACGTAGTCATTTAGTCATGCCTTTGTCTTTCATCGCTATCGGCCAGGAGCTTCTGTCATTTGTCATCGCCTTTTGTCAATGGCATTTATCATTATCGTTGGCTTTTATCCCTATCATTCACCTGTCATCAACATTCCCTTTATGATCATCCTACTATCTTTCAGACAGTGAAAGGAAGAGGTAAGCCAGTATTGTAAAAAAAGACTGGAAAATGTAATTCTTCTCTTTCATTTACGCTCTAAAATAAATGTGGCACTAACCAAGTCGTTTATCTAAAATAACTGTTTAAAGAATAAATAATATTTTCGTTAATTAAAAAATTGATAGGCGTCATAACTACGAAATATATCAGAATTCAGGATAAGTGGTGTGTCATGAGAAAGCCAAACACAATTCATGCACATTATTGTATATCACTTAATTCTAAAATATAGGAGTCTCAGATTCACTGCACAAATTAACTGGTATTCGAATAGGTCCCTGTTGTTGTTAGGGAGAGTTATGGACACAAACTGAATGAATGAAAATAATGGATGAACGATATTGCAGTTCGTTATTTCTGATTGGAACTGGCCCAAACATCACTTGTAAATGTGGCATTCAATTTCCAAAATTGTATTCATTATATTTAATAATAATTAATATTAAACATGTTTTAAAGAAGTCATAATATAAAAATCTGATATTTTAATTTCATTTTTTCTTTCAAATTAAACTATTAAGACTGTTATTTCTGTAACCCTGGAGTTAATTACAGTTATTTCTCATCCATCCACATCACAAGTGCTGAGACATTCTTGTACGCTACTTGGAATTAAATGTAGATCCTTCACAAAAGCAACACTTAGTTTCAAGTGATCTACATATACTCTTCCATGCTATCTCGTAAAGCCATACTTTTCCAGGATCCCTTTGGCCTGAGAAACCCATTCAGTAACATGCACACGCTGTGGCTGACATGATGTCCTTCATAAGAGAAGCAATTATCAAAAGTGACTTTTTTAAACTCTTTATACACTATCAATTTTTTGAAGAATTTACTGTTAAATTTAGCTCATTCCATGGCAAACAGTTTAGTTGAGAACCAAAAATCTTCTCGCATCCACGCGAGGTTTGATATTAACGGAATGTTCTCGCCACATTTCAGTTATGAATCGACTGGATTTAATTATACCACATTGTAAATGCCCCCTAAACTAAAATTATAAAAAGTGGTAACTAATGAAATAAGCTAGGTTTGATAGAAAACGCGTCATTTTCATTAACATATTTTCGTGTTATTTGCGTTGGCAAATATAATTATTCTAATTAGACAGAGATACTGCTCAATAGTTACAAAATTGAAATAAAACATTAATTTAATAAGGAAAATATAATTGAAGATTTTTTACAAAATGTAGCCAAATGTTGTTTACTGGGAGAGGTCGTGTTAAGCGTTTGTGAAAAATTCCCATCATTCTTAATTACGTCAATTCAATTTTTATTGGCGAGTAATCGAAGTGTCAAAATAAATTCAATAGAAATGTAATAACGCTGAATACGCGTCCGTAGCCGTTTGTTAAATTTTATTCGTTGAATTCGTACCATCCGCTGTAAGAGAGAATATTGTTATAACGCGTTTGCATATGATTCCAATGATAATATACCTCATCTTTAAATAAAGTTTCAAGAGATAAACGCACAGTGGAAGAGAAGAGAGTGAATGATGGTGTTGCTGGTGAAATACTGTGTACTGTGACGTGTCCAACGCGACAGAATTTACGTTCATGAACGTTATGGGACAGAAAGACATGTTGTCAAGTTCACGGTACATGTAACACGAAGCTCGCCAGTAAAGTGCACTTCCAGTTGAAAACTATCCAAGCTCATGTTGGTTTCCATTAAGAGTGTAACTTGTGAGGGGAACAGCAAAAAACCTATTCACAGTAAAGAACGGGTAGGATCCATTTATTTGTCCAACATCCACTAGGGTACTTGCTTCTAAAAATTTGCACCAAAATGTATTTCTATTTAAATATGTACCTATAAAGTATGTCAACTATTTAAAGAGGCAACTGGTGATAATTATGATTCCGTACCTAAGCCTTGTGGTCATTCGTAGGTGGATCAATGTTTTAACGGAGAGATGATTATGATTGATGATTAGAATTGTTGATTAATGGTTACGAATGATGAAGCACTGGTAGGAGAGAGGCAGGGGAAATTGGATAACCTAGTCAAAGCCTGCCGGCAACTAGCTTTGTTTTCCCGAAATTTTACGTAGTTCATCCGGGATCGGTACGCAGAGGTGGAGAGAAATATCCGTTACCTCTACCCTACGAGCCGATTTCTGTTATGGGGGAAACGTTTGGACGAACTATAAATGGAATTTTTAATTCAGAAACATTGTTGTTAAAAACAGAGTTAGGAACTTACGACACGAAATTCAAACAAAGGAGAGATTGAGGATAAATAATTGGGCATAATCTTGTTAGGAAATTCATAAAAACCGTAAAATATTTTGATGTATGCAACCTAGGACAACACTGACAATAATCTAAATTTCATGACGCGAATTGGGAGAAGGAGAAAACGGTGAGTTTCCCCCTTTAGGGAACTGCCACTTCCTGAGTGAGGCATATCCACTTCGTAAAGAGCGTTGACATCGCCCTGGCTCTCCCACTTCCTCCAACTGGCTCTGGAGAGTCCCGGGCGCCTGACGTGCGCGAAGGATACCCGTTACCACGCACCCGGAGGCACACGCCCGGATGTTCATTCAATTACTTCCCATGTCGCATTTTGCTGAACCTTTCCCGTACAAGGTTAATTTAGTTACCTTCAATACCAGCAACAGATTTCACTTAATTTTCGCGTAATTTCATATAATTTTTATTCGCTTCGCCAAAAAACTCGTTCGTTAAACAACTCTCCCTTCAATTAAACGCAGATGGTTTTCGCCTGGCCACAGGCGATCTCTGCTCGGCGACCCCCTCGTTGCCGCTCCACCCTGCGCCGCCCGCGCAGCTCCGCCCCGCCCCTCGCTCCCCACTCCGCGCCCTGCCGTCCCCGCCGACCGCTCCCCGCCGCACCTCATCACGCTCGTCCCCGCCTCCGCACGTCCCCTCCGCCCGCCCACGCGCGTCCCCGTGCCGGCTGACCGCGTTGCCCCGCCCTGCCCGCCTCCACGTTCGCCTGCGCCCCACCGCTCCCCGGCGCCCTGGCAGCGGGGGGCGCTGGCGTGACCGTTTGCATCTGCGAGGCTCTATGTGCAGGCCGACGTAACACGTTTTACTTCGCAAAAGCAGTGGGCATCGGGTGGCGACGTGAGTGTTTTTCTCGGGCGCTTGCGAGAGAAACTTACAGATGATTCTTGATGACGATAATGACATCGAGACAATCGTTATGATAATTTCCGTGCATATTCACTGTTTTGTTTCATTGAATACTATTCATTAATTTTGAAAATCTCTACAGTTGAAATTGCAGATGAACAATGGAAATCGATTTTTAATGTTCAAGATAATCTTTCCTGTAAAATATATTGTAGACTTATAATAGTACGTTAGATACAGCAAAAGTCTAAAACGCATGGAGTAAATTTCAACCCATTACAACAATACTATTGAGAGAACGAGAAACAACACTGACAGGTTGCGATTCAAAATATTACCTTTAAATTCGTATTTTTTAACCGCATGCACATCGTAATGTAATCTCGCACTTCATTTATGTTTTACGGACAGCATTACAGTGGTGCGGGTAGGGTCACGACCGGGTCGGCACCGGTCGAGACAGTACGACCGGGCGGGACGGGGTGGGGCGGGGCAGGGCGGGACAGAAACGGGGAAAAGCAGGTTGGGAGCGGACGGGAAGAGGGGGCGGGGCGAGGCGGAGAAATGAGAACTGAGTTGGGCGGGGAATGGGGAACGGGGTCGGGGCGTGGTGTGGTGTGTCGGGGAGTAGCGTAGAGTAGAAAACAGAAGATAAATTACAACATATCAGGCATGATGGTATTAGATGAATAATAACATTTAACTTCCAAACCAGTTAAAAAAGTATGCGACACATCATTCAAATAAACAAGACATTTATGCATATTACTATCACAGTGTTGTCTGTTTAACAACTGGCATATGGTCAATATTATGAGGAAATAGAAATTAATGCATATTTTGAAGATGAGGCACTTAGTATGAAATATCACTATATATATGAATGGTCTTTAAACTAAAAATA
>BOPP01000004.1:12137228-12163874 GCA_017312745.1 Gryllus bimaculatus | reverse complement strand
CTCCAGCCCCCTTTCCACCCGCTCGCCCCATGGCCCGCGCCTCGTCGCGATATAAATTCACGCGACCGTGCATCATTCATTCATGGTTCAATATACCCCGATGTTTTCTTTTTCTGCAAGGCCACTTCATTCCGCCCGCGCAGAATGCGTGTTCTCTAGCCTTCCCTAACGAGCGCGGGTACGGCCTAAGGAGTTCTGCCCACCTCTTCCTCCCCCCCTTCCCACCCCGCGACCGGCATCGCCTTCCTTCTCACGACTACGAAGATAATTAAATGACGAATAGCGAACATTTTTTCTCCTTCTGCAAAGCGAATAAGCAAGAGAATGAGAATGAGGAATCCAAGAGAAAGAGGACGTTCCGGATTTTCTCTTCCAACCCATTCCTTCTTTCAGGGTTGCATGAGTGAGTTAAAAAGATACTGTACTAACATGGTAAATGTCTCATTGTTTTGATAAGTACTTGCATAGAATTGGAGATTGTATAGAAAAAATATTCTTTTTGAGAAAGAACCTATTGCTTCATGAATGAGAAATAACACTTATACAAATGAAACTCACATTTACATTTAGGATAGGCCTCTGTGTGTTCAATAGCATTTAGCCTTACAGTTTCGGCCATGCACCACAATCGGTCCCCAGAGATTTTAGGGGACTCTCTTCCATTCGTTAATTCGTACTGCCCAGATTCAGTACGGCTGGCTTTTTCGAGTTGCTTAGGTCCCGAGCGATACAGAGGACATACAGAGGCACTTGCTACCGTGGTTCTCTCGTTTGAGAGTAAATTCAGTCACGCTTACATTCTTTAATTTGTACTGTCGCTCCTCTGTACGAATTACTACAAACATGTTAAAAAGGAGTGAGTCGAAATTTTCTGACCAAAAAATTACTTTTGTGGTTAGTTTCAGTAATGTTAATTGTTATCAGACAGGTTAATATTAGGAGAAATGCATTGACATTGCGGCCAAAAAGATAAAAAACAATAACAATATAAGTTGAAAGAAATATAGTCAGTTTCTTGTAAATTATATGTAGCTTAAATACCATGACTCACATAAATATTTAATTTTGATACATCAATGCAAGTTGAAATTAACTTAACCCTTTATCTCACATTCATGCCAGTATAAGACCAGAATATGCCACATATCCTTACAAGTATACGTTCTTTAAACTAGCGGAAATAAACGACATTGTCCGGTTAATTATTCATCACAATCCTCTGTCAGAAAGGCCTGCCCCATCCTAACTACCTAGCTCCACTTTGTCTCTCTTCTTACCCTACCTCGCCTCAGCTCGCTTTGCGACACCTGCCCCCCAAACCTATTTGCTCTATTTGATACGATTATCGTTGCTCTGAGTAGCTGTAAACAGCCGCACTGTTGCATAGTACCAGAAAATTCCCACAATAAATGATGACATTCAATAATTCAAAGCGTAATTCCGATATATGAATGAATCAAAGAGTATTTAGGAAAAGTTTTATACGCTTTAAAATGTTTAATTCACTTTGGTGAATTTCCTCAATGTTTTTGGGATGTTCGCGAAAAACTGAAAGAATTTACTCTTTCATTTACTTTTAAGGGGTAGGAAAGGACAGTTGCAATATTATGAAATCTCTTGTAGACAATAATCTATATTCTGTTTTGAAGATCACTTACATAAAATGTCATTAAGATCCGATTTTGTATAAAAACAAACAAACTTTCCTATTTATGTAAGAGAAAACAGTAATTTAAAAAAGTAGCCTAAAAAGCAACCTTTTACTCAAAACCGCATCGAAATCGGTTCAGACAATTTAGAGGTCACCCCAGGCAAACAGACAAAAATCATAAAAGCAATTGATTTGGTTTTATACTAATAAAATTTTTGGTTTTTTGCTAAATAAATATATGAGATTCTAAAATTACAGGTATTTTTAATCACAAGCACATACACTTATTTTACTTATAAATACATACTGGCTGAATACTTGGCGTATCATGTTTGTTACGATCATCGTGCTACCAAAATCGCTGCTAAGGGCAGTTGTGCAAAGATGCATTCTTGCCTACAATCAGCTAATGTTCAGTAACAATTTTGACCTTCAGTTATTACTCTTAACCTAAATTGGGTTGTTGGAATAAATAAAAAAAGCATTTGGCAAGAATTGTTATGGGTTTTTAGAAAATTTTAACCCACTTTGGAGAATTTACTGATTGCTTTCGAGATATTTGCGAAAAATACAAGAGTGCACTTACAAATATAACTCTACGAGATAGGAGTAATTTTTACAAAATCTCATATAGAGCGTAATTTTTCTCGTATTAAATTTCACTCAAACTTTCACTATATGAATAAAATTGTAGCTATTTATGAAAAACAAATAAATCTTGACAAAATAATAATTTGAAGAAAAAGTAGACAAAATTATGTCTGGCAAACACTATATTTTACTGAAAGCTTCATTGAAACCAATTCAGTCGTTCCTGAGATTACTCAGAATAAACGCAAACAAAAATCGTAAAAAAATAAATTGGTTTTTGTATCATCTAAATGAGCATACGGGATTATATAAAGGCAGATATTTTGAAATCACAAACTGACAATCCAATTTTATTTATATAGATAGATTAGCCAAATTAGTACGGTTGCAAATGTCCATTGTGTTTAACAATTATCGTGTTCACTTTTTACTCTTCGTGTCTTATGTGGGGTTTAATTACATTTGCCTTGAGTCAATGCTTGGAAGACTAAAAGTTTTCTGAAATGGCTATATTTCCCAAAGCAAATTTTGTTAAGTCAACAAGAATCCGTACCTATTAAATCTAATTACTTAAAAAATGTCATTATTTCCACAATGAGGAGCAGAACAAAATGGTGAAATGGAAATGGAGTAAAAAAATGTAAAAAAGTAACAGAAAAAATGGTCTGCACTATTCAGTGAACAGACAATCGAAATAAAATTATTAAATTGATTATTTGAATGCAACTGAGTGATGAAGTATATACATTATTACCACTCTGGTAATTTTGTTTATGAAAAATATTAAATGTGCACACTCATCGACTTCAAAGAGTTCTATAATGCAAAAGTGGTGTGCAATTATTACCTGAACTCTGTAATAAATGGTCACTTAAACATTTAAAAATTATTTTTAGTTCTAAAATTATTATTAATTATATTTAATAGACTATTTCTTTATTTCTTCTTTCGTTTATGTGAATGTGGATTACACATGCCAAATTGGGGATACCAACGTGAATTGAAGAGGCTGTAGTGGTAGAGGTAGTGGTATTGATATTGATGAGAGTTGCTTAAATAAAATTGGTTCAGAGTAGCGTAAAGTATTTCTAGTGGTAGTACATATTCCAAGAAATGCAATTATTGTATTGTTTAGCCATGCTGTATCAACTACAACTTAGATATTGATTGTTTAGTGAAAAAATTACAAAATATATTTTTGCAGAATAAAAAAAAAGGAAGTAGCTCTTATCATTAGTAATAACGGATTTGGCGAGAAAGATACCGAATGTCATTGGTGCTAGTACAATTTTTTTTCCTCATGGAAATTCTTTTTATTTAGAAAAGTAGAAAATGGAGTAAATAATACTATAAGATAATCCAAAAACATAAAGGAAATAAAATGTAGAATCATTCATCGTGATACTCAAGCCAAAAACGTTGAGTGCATAAAAGTATCTTCTTTTTCGCTCAGATGTTCCTACTCAGAATTTCTTTTATTTCATACTGAGTAATGGAGTTCATTTTGTACCACTTCCTACGCTACACTCAGCACATTGGGTGCGGCACACCAGAAATATCGCCGCCGAGTGACACTTCAGATTAAAGTTGGTATCACTTGTCCACAGTCACCTAACTCAAGAGGCAGGAGTACGAAAAAGTGCGGGTTACTACAGTTCATACCACAGAGGACACAGCAGAAAGAACGAAACAGGGCAGTGATGTTTATATATATATATATATATATATATACCATTAAGCTTTTGTGCTTCATTAAAAAATAAATCTCCAAAACTTAAATTGATTTTCCTAAGCTTATAATTTAAGTAAATAACTAAACATAAGGCAATTTAATTAAATGAAAAAATATAACATTTGTCGAAACCTCTTCAGAATATTATTTGGTTTGTAGCCCGCTTATTACCGGAGGAGATCAATCCACTTTCATCTCGGTAATAGCTCATCTTGGAACTGCGATATCGAGCAAAGTTTTAATAAATTTAAACAGCGGGTCCTGAGTGACAGATGAGGACAAGGAAAGATAATGCCGCGCGACAGAATTATTTTGCACAAGCGGGATAAAAAGTAACTCTCTCAAAACAAGGCTTGCGGGCGGGACTCGCGGAGGCGCGTGGGCGGGAAGGTCGCGGCGGCGGCGGGCGAGCCGGGCGCGGGGGCGGTGAGCGGATGGCGCAGCGGCTTGGAGCAGCAGCGGCCGGCAGCAAAAAGCGGTCGACGCGTTTCGTAGCGTCGACGCCGGCCGCCGCCGTCGCCGCCGCCGCCTTCGTTGCGTGTCGCGCCCGCCGCTGTCCCTCTCACCCTCGCCCCGGACAAAGTCTCGGCTGCCTCGGTCCTGGTGCATCGTCAAAAATCAACGTGCAATCTAAAATAAAGCTGTAGATTTTACTAGCTAATCTCAGGCTCTGTCAAAACTTTTGGTAGTGTTTGAACGAATCCAATTTCATTGATTTAATGATACATACTGTGAGCAAATAGAAGAGTAGTTTACTGCTATCTAATATTAGTACGTATTTCAATTATTTCCTATTCGTTTCTGATGTTTCTTCCAATGTTATCACTAGGTTAAATTACTATTTACGAACAAACATCTTATGCAACCAAGATGATATTTTCTCAACAACGTTTTGACAAGCATTCAAAGGCACTGCAGAACGGCCGTGCTTTGGAAAATGACATTGTATTTTATTTTTAGCAGTTTTAATTTCTTTCAACTTCAGTAAATTACTACTTATTACAAAGAGAGAGCAAAATCATGCGAAACTATAGTACAAGGTTTTCGTTTTGGCCATAACACTTTCAAAGGACGCTGTTGTAACGATCAGCCAAGCCGCCTCCCACGCCAATGTTTGGCGTTGCTTCAGTATCAGCCGGCCGGTACCAGCTGCTACCGCTGCGCCAGATGCAACCGCTGCCCACGCCGCTGGTGTGTCTCGTGCAGCTGCTACCAGTGTTTGCTGATGCGGCGGTTCGGACACACTATGTTGGAGATATCGACGGGTAACGAAGAAGTGCTCCATAGGATTCGACAGTTCTACATCGAACAAGAGAAGCATATGAGTTTGCTATTGTGGCTCAACAAAGTACAGTCATTTAAGGGCTTCTAGAACATTAAGTTTTTGGCGAGTGAATAACTTAACAGAAAATTATTATCCTGTCACTTAAAAGCTTCTATCTTCTACGTCGCGTCACATCAGCTGTGTCGAAAGCAGTGACGCATTCAGTGTGAGAAAATAATCGCAACATGTTGGATGAGAAATCGCCAAATAACGTAATCAAATACTTTTCAGTCAAAATAGAAACGGTTTCATTGTTTTTGGATTTTCCGAAGTGCTAAGCGAGTATCTAACAAAAGCATCGACGTTGATGACATGGTCAGAAACTGCTTAGTTTTACTTCAATTTGTATGTATATTTGAAATAAATATATTATTATTATTATTATTATTATTATTATTATTATTATTATTATTATTATTATTATTATCATTATTATCATTATTATTATCTTCATCGAGAGGTTTCAACCAACCACATATCGGTTAAAATCTTGAAATGCCATTAATTCATGGTTCATGACAATAGCCATTTTCATTATCGAACTGTAAACTAAACAAATTTATCTTGATTTCTTAATTATCTGCAAAAGAGGAGAGTTACAGTCTCGCGCAAAATAACGTTATTTTATTACATTTATGTTTCTTATGTTTTGTATTCTACAGAAATGAAAATGTAAAAGCCTTGTAGTATTATTTGATCTCAGAATCAAAAAGTACACTAAAAAGTTAATAGAGTTCTTTAAAACGTCTGAATAATTATTTAACTTTCTTAACTCAAGAAATTGCCAAAGAGTTAGCAACTAGTATATGTTTCACATGTTTTTAAAGCTCATATTAAGCAAGAGCTCACGCTGAAGTGTTTGGGATGCGTGAAACACTAAACAATTTCGAAAGTTCCCGAAAATCGAATTCCCATGGACCTCTACTACTGGAATTTGTGTACGTAATCCTCTTCTTCGTTTAATGAACACACAATATCTGAGGCGGTATCAAAACTTTAATTTTGCACCACTTGTGCCCAAGGAACGCCTTTTGAAATATTAAAAAGTCACGGCGATAATTAAGAGCGTGCTACGCATGAAACTTTTCCTCTTATGTGTTCGGTAAGTTGGCTCTTTCCGTTGACTCGTTTTGAAGTCCCCGCAGCAACTTCAATAGGCGTCTTCAAATGGGATGACCATCTTACACTTTTCGTTTCAAATCAGATTTCTGGTATTAAAGTCAGAAGCACGGACCCTTAGCGAAGTTGAAATCTTGAAAGGATTTCATTGGCAAAAAGGCAGCTCTCTGAAAACGCATCTAGGTTCCTTTTGCTGACGAGCGAAGAAAATCATTATAAACAATTTGCAAGGAATTTCAAGTTTGCCAGGAATTTCTCATCAATCATAAACAATAACGAGGTACTAGGAATATGTGAAACGTGAAATGAATGTCTGAACGTAAATAAAATATATATTTCGTAATTTTGAAAAAAAACTCAAAAAACAGCATCAGAAACTCAAAACATTTATCGTAAGGCAATTTTTTAAAACCAGATACAAATATTATAAATCAACTGGAATCTAGCTGAAATGCATTCAAATGAAATATTTCAAGGACTCGCGCATGTTACGTTGAGAGTGAAGCAAAATAATTTGTATTCGCCGCTCTGAACTAATAAACAAAACGGCACAACTGTTACTACAATAAATGTAAAAATAGACACTTCTTTACAAACTAATTTTAAACATTTCATAACTCAAAATGTACCTTCGCAGGAAATAATAAACTGGAGGAATAAAATTAAATCAAAACACTAACTACATGAATTTTGCATATTGTTTTGCCACTGCTATTACATGTACATACTTCAAAATAAGTATTGTGCATTTGCAAAAATGTTTTATACTTCAAATACTCATAAAAAGAAAACAGGCAAACTGTTAATCATTAGGAAACTTTAGCGTAGTTTTAAATTGGTATTCTGGATGTAGTATTCATTTTAGAAAATCTTCGTATACTGTTCAAGAAAGTGGGGTGATTACAAGTGAAAAAAGAAATCGAGATGAGTGCGAGCTTCATGCAAATAAAAACACTCGCCAAACGGCAAGGAACATACCTTGTTAATAAGGCCGCGAGCTGAAATCTAACCGCATTTGCAATTCATCCCGGGTGAGTTCCTCGAATGCGCGGCGGAGGAGACGAATGGAACGGGCGCGATCCGCTGCATTCGAGAGACTCATTTGCTCCCGGAGAAAACCACTTTCCTCCACGCGACCCCCGTAACACGATTGCCTTACATGCATCGTGCACGTGATACGCCGGCGCTCCTTTAATGAACAGAGACCGACAATCCTTTTAAATTGCCTAAGCCGAGCCTGAGCTCGTTTCGGGCGAGCGCAGCTGCGGAGCGGCCGCGCGCCGAATCCCTTTGCAGACGTGCTCCCCGCCCTTCCGCCCGTATCACCGTACCTTCCCACGCCCTACGCACCCGCCCTACACACCGCTCTCCCCCACCCGTCCCTGAGCCCAACCGTCCTTGGCCGCCCAATCTCCACTTTCCGATACACTCCTCCCTGCAATCTCCCGCTTCCCCACCGACCTACGCTATATTTCAGTCCCGGCCAACGCCACGTCCCCGCCCGTTCGTTTCCGCTTCTCCCTCCTTACCGGACCTCCGCTACCTTCTTTTACACGCCCTTCTAGCCACTCTTTTTGCCTGATTCCCCTGCTCGTCCCCTTCTTCTCCCATGTTCCTCCCGCTGCCCCGCCACCTCACGCGACATCCGCTCGTTCCCACGCTAATTGCCCGTCCACTAAGGCCCCTCCTCATCTCCTGCTATTCGCTTCTTTCGCCAATCTTTCTCGTTTGCACTGGCTATCCCTCATCGCTTCCGGCTTCCTTATTAGTTCGCTTGTCATTCACCTTCCCTCTCTCGACAAATCGGCGAGTCTGGTTCGTAGCAATTTAAATCACTTGGTTCGTCCTGGGCTCTCTCCGTTGTATGATCTAATATTTGAGCTTTCCTGTTTCCATTCACCATCTATTGTGCGCTTCATGAGCTCTTTCGCACAATTACGTTTGCACCGCTGAAGGGCCTATGGTTTCTTCAAGGCAGTTCGCCGGTACTCTTTTTTTATAATCTATTATTCTTTGTCTATAGCTTGTATTGCCTTTCTCACGTTCTTATTTGCCGAACATTCACTTTCCTAGAGTGCAAAGGCACGACATTAATCGCATGATTTTCATGGTCATTCTTATTTGCTTACTCCTATTAAGCAATGCCAATTAAAATTAAACACACGTCCTTCTCCAATTATCAATTTCACTTTATGCGTGCCTCCCACTGAGATGCATATACTCCGAACCATCTTCAAATTCCGCGTGAATTTCGCGCTTTATCTTTTCACGTCTAGTCTTCTTGCTTTCGACGCGCCAACGCGCGCGACAGTGCTTCATTCGACTGCGCCCGGCCGGGACCCCCGTCCCAGTGTAATCCACTTCGCCACCTTGTGCACCTTGGCATACGCTCGCGTCGCCGCCGCACCTCCAATTTCCCCCTCCAACTTCCCTCCAATCCGCCAATGAGCGCCTTTCCGTCTCGAGTCCGCCTCTCGTCCACCGCCTCCGCTTTCCCGCGACGCGGCCGTCTAGCAGAAATCCTTCCGTCCGCCTTCTCCCGCGCCCCTACGCCCTTCCCAAGCTCCTCGGCGCCCCGCCGGCGCACCGCGTCCTATTATCAGCTATTGCAGGGCGATATTCCGGCGCCGCGCGGGACCTCGGGCGGGAAGGACGCTCCTGGAGAGCTGTGGAATGCGGAGACGAGGGAGCAAAGGAGCGCAGGAGTTGATGGGGCGATGACGCGCAGGTAGCGACGCTTTCAGTCGAGTTTAGTACAGTTGGGTCGTGGAACGCGGAAGAAATATGAAGGCGGCGGACAGGACGGTGCCCCCGGGTGAAAAGGAAACAGCGGCTGTTTGTAGGCACAAAGACGGAGCAGCAATGGAGATGGCGGCGTACTGAAGGAGTACCTGGTATTGGCAAAGGAGGCTCCCACGTATCCGAGAACCTATCATGAAAGGCGCCCATGTGTATGCAAGTAATTAACAGCCCCCACGCAGGTCTCCGGCTTATGAAAGATTGAGGCGCAAGACGATAAAGCGCTAACAATCGCCGGCCGGAGGCTGGAAACCAATGCTTGGCCTCTCCGCCTCGGCTTCTGCTCCGCCCCGCCCGCCCCGCCCGCTTCGCATCGCCCTGGCCCCGGCAGCCTACTTGCCGAGGAACGCCCGCGCCTCGAGCGGCCTCTGCTACCTCAGCGCGTTGCGAGCTGCCCCAACAGTTCATTTGAGCGCCCGTGCCACTCCGCGCCGTGAGCGAGAGCGTCATGTTGTGGAGTTTGCGCCGCGTACACAGCTGCGGTTGCTGTTCCTGCAATGTAGTTTGCGGCCATAGACTTTTTCGAATAAATATTACGCATATTTATTTATAGTCTAAAACAATAAAGACTATATTGACGTAGTGGGAGAAGTATGCGCGTTTTCTTGAGCTCCAAAATCCCTTCCCAGCCCTTCTTTCTGTACATAGTTGAATGTTGAATAATAGTGCGAATAATTCAAATCTCACAACGTCTGAAAACTAGAAAGTTTCGCTCCTGAGTAATAGAAAACTTATTTGAATAGATAAACGAACTACAGACTTGATTTTACATAATTTATAAGAAATGAATTGGTGGTCACATATATTGTGGTACTCAATCATATGAATTAGGAAATAATCAAACCACGAAAATTGAAAGTTTTAATGTTTACTAAAACATTAGAATCCAAATTGAACGTTCGGGAACACTTTTCCCATCTTCAGTGGGTTATCCAAGCATCGTGAATTACACTAAAAAGCAACATCTAGGCAGTATGCTGTAAATAGCTAGGAGACTGCCATTTTATGGAATCCATAATATGGAATCCATCCGCACACAGACTGTGATCAGTGTTTGTGCTCCATAACGGAATCATGTTGAGCACAGACAGATGTTTTGCCATGAACCAAGTTTATGACATCAGCCACCCACAAAACGTGAAGGAAGTAATTTACAACTCAAGGAGCAAGAGTTATTACATTTTTTGATAATATTTTGATAATATTTTGATAATTTTTTGAAAATATTTTGATAATTTTTTGAAAATATACCGTATCTGGGACGCATGCCAGGGCAAAAAGACTATAAACATGTGTATGAAAAGTGCACTGTATACGCGGTTCTTGCAGTGTGTTAATGTGTACGTTTTGTTCTCCGAACGTAAGCACTTATTATACGCTTTTAAATATTGCATTTAGCGAAATAAGCCCAGAAAATTTTAAAGTTTATACATCTTATTTATTATTAAATTACCTAAATTGGTGAATTGCCCTTGAAATGCATCGACCGTCAGAAGTGGCGGCTCGCGGGCGTCTGGGGTAAATTCAAAGCGGGTGTACTAAGTAAAATATTACTACTTTATAAAAAAATTGTTGTGAAATAAAAATAACTTACTTATGGTATGAATACAAACATTTTTAATAGGCATCTTAGCAACTTTCAATTAATAACGTTAAAGTCCGGTATTAAAAATACATTCAGAAGTCTTACTTCATTGGTGAAAAAAAAGCAACCAAAGATATCGAAGAATATAAATTAGATACTCAATTTTCAATATACATCACCGTCTAATCTAATTTGTCTCAATGGAAATTGTTCTATACATTTTTTCTTCAAATGCGTGGATATTTCTATCCAAAATGTAAATGAGTGCATATTTTACTGTGATCCATTTACACAATATCAGCAAACTCCCTAAAATTTCGGATGCAAATTTTCTGCAAATGTTCAAAGGTGTGGTGGAAAATATGTCTGGAATTAATAATTTGTGGAAAAATTGTTTTCGTATGCAATAATATCTTCAAATATTTTTGAACACTAATGATTTGTGTTGTGTTTTGATAAATAATGCGAGTCATTCATTGATACCTTTTCATGTTGTTGTCAGAATATTAGTACAATGCAACATCCAATGCTAACAATAGGTTCTGAGAAGTGTAGAAGAGACTGATTGCAAAGAAAATTAATGGTTGCGGAGGTTGGAAAGAGCCCTCGATTTCTATCACAACCCACTTCTTTCAAAGCTCTCACTGCAGTATTTTTCGCGGAACACCAGTCTAGTATCATGGTCATGCTCTCGAACGTAAAAATCGTTGATTTGGCCCCCTTTTCCTGAGAAATGGAAAAAACTTCTAAAGTGACTCTTTTCTATAGAAGTTTTAAACTTACTGTAACTTTCTGGTGTGGAAACGCCTCTCTGTTCGCGGTGCGTGCCTCGTTTTCCGATCAGAGCCGGTTCTCGCTATCCAGATTTTATTCATTCTCCAAATATTCCGCATAAAAGTGAACTTTTTTAATTGAAACAAGATTAAGGAAACGATAACAACATACCTTCTAGAAGTATGTCATTATTGATAACGCAACATATTGGTTAGAAGGCCGTTAAGAAAATTAAACAGCCATTTGAAGAATTTACTAACTCACTATATCTAGTTTAGTGTAATAGACACAGAACATATATACAAGTAATATATAAAACGCATTGCTAAAGGTATTGTCTCAAAAGAAAATACTTAATTATTCAATAACTATTTAGTTTGCAGTTTGAAATATGTTGTTTTTTCCACAAATCGTCAAAAAAGTGTTAAATGATTTTAACGTTAAACAAAAAATTAAAAATAGTACAAAATGAAATATAAGACAACTCACAACACGTATGTATGATAGTATTTTTGTCGAGAGAGTTTATTATTTTTTATCGAGAGTTCATTCAAACAAAACATTACGAGTAAATTCTTCGTGTTCTTAGATTACAAGAATAAATGCAACAGTGTCAATTAACATATTTAAGTTGAAAAAGTTTCTGGCATACAGCACAATCAATTATAAAGGTAATTCAGAAATTCTGAATTTGTGAATACGCCCCACAAAAGTTAGTAATAATATTGTTAATAAATTTCATATATGTGCTATGATCATTCAAGCACTCTTGACAATGAAATTAATGTTGCCACGTTTCATAACTCACAATCAGGTTAAACGCCTGACAATGGGTTAAACGCCTTACATTTGGACGTTCAGGAATACACTTACTTCATCTCATTTTGAATATGATAACAATGCGAAATTATTACCCTTCGAAAATTTTATTATTTTTCAAAAAATCACCTTCACCGGGGCAGTGCAGTCTTATTTACTTCGAATGAATTTCGAAAACAAGTTGTTGCCTAGGAAAAAATGGTTCGAGTACGTAGTTTTTTTCTCCAGAGAACGTTGATATACGTCTGATTTAGAATATTTACATACTTAGATAACTGCCTATAAATACTGACCAGTGTGACGTGTCTACTTTACCTAAGTTATATGTTTTGTAAGGGATAGCTAATTAATAATAAAATAAAGATGCTGTAAGAGTGGTGGATACCAATGACTTTCAAGGAAGAATAAGAAAAACGTATTTGACTCAAAAAATATAATTCAAAACATTATTAAAAAGTGTTCAGAATCTTGTTGAGTAAGGGGTTTCTTTTGATAGAAGGGCAATAGACGAATTGGAATGGACCGCAGAATTTAAGAAATAATTTAAACATTAATAACCTGACAATAATTTAAGAAACAATAAAAACTATCATTCCACATAATAAATACAAATAAAATTATGTGGAAATATTAAATGTTCCTTAATCAATGTACAAAATAATAATATGTCTGTAAGAAGATAAAATAACGCTTATTGAAAAGGATAATATAGTTGTTTATTTACGCCGTGTAGCAAATTTGTTTAGTCCATTAGGTAATAGAAGTTATCTTCAATCTACAAGTAATCACTTAAACCACTTTTGATTGTATATGAACCGGAACCTCGAAATAACATATTTATATTGATGAACGAGGAGTGTGAAAATAGATATTGATGCGCCAAAGACGTTATAAGGGTTCTAATGATCATGCGGTCGCCGCTCGAAAATTAGAACCAGTTAACGTACTTAGTGCATACACGATTTTATTTTTTTACCTAATTTAAATTATTCATATTACCTTATTTAATACTTAAATAGCTGCTAACTTGAACGGGCTTGTCATATCATATTTCCTTCCCATAATTCCTTTTCATAATTCCCTCTGTAAGAGAACATGTAGCAATATTCAAATGATTTCATATTTCTTTCGTCACCACGATCCTATCGAACCAGGTAAGTTATGCTGTGTATATCGAGCTCTATAAAGAGGCAATTACAAGCAATAATGTATCAGTAAAAATAAATTATATTTTATAATGGATATCGCACGGCTATGAACGACTCAATTTTTTCGAACCTTCAGCGCAGAGGAAACGGTTCCGAGGAGGAACGACATGGCCGCAGCGCACTACAGTGCGGCTGGTTGCATCTGCTGAATTCATCGGCTCTGAGCGCAGCCGTGTGGCGCTTTGGGCGGCCAAGCCATTCCTCAACAATCCCTCCCTCTGCTCTCTCCTCCGTCGCCGAACTCCTTCCCTTCCTTTGCTTTCCCTCACTTCCCCATCCTCACTGTCAGAGGCTGCCAGACGCGGCAGAAATTCATTGGCACCCGGAGGAGGTCCTGCAGTATTGGGGCGGGAGCCCTGAGAGACAAGGCCTTAGAAACAAAAGCAGAATTTGATATTGGTTTAATCCGGAGTGTCTTGACACGGAATGATTATCTGAGTGTATTTAAAGGAGCTTTAATATCTGTTATCGACTTGCTTTTATTGGCACGTTTCCGGTCTTTCACAAAGCTTTGTATTCCGTAGTCCAATGCATTTTTCAAATGACTTTAATAGCAATCGCACTATGTTTATTCATACGTTTTTCAAAAAGAAACAGTGAGTGCTTACTTTATTCTATTAATATTCGAAGTCATGTTCACGGAAGAGAGAACTCTTCTTCCAAAACATTCTTCCATCACATAAATCCATGACGAACAAGACCTGAAAATTTCTATTATCAACCCACTTGAATATGCATGGACGGTATTTTTTGTTCGTCAATTTCAATATGCCAACCGATCATTGCAGAATTGACTTTTTGGGTGTCATCCATTTTACGAACTCTCGGAAAATTGTTTGAAATCTACTAGGCTATGAACCCAAAACGTGGAAATAATGGCCTCAAATATGCTTTAATAAGTTGGAAAAATAATGAAAATTATTGAGAATTTAAGAATATTGATTAATTGGTTTTGTTAATTGTGGAGAGTTACTATAAGGAAGCCATTATAAACCGTCAGTATAGTTATTTGAAATAACAGAAGAAGTAAAATTAGAATTGTGTGTGTTGCACATTGCATAATGTTGTTTAACGTGGACAAAACTAAATTACTGTCGTATTTGTATTTCATTCTGCTATGCATGGGGACATGCATTCTTTATTCGAAGCAAATCTCGAACACGAAAGTTGTTAAAATTATTTTCTCTTTTTATATAAAAGAAACATAATGGAATATGCAAGGGCAGTGATTCTATTTGTTGTATAAGCAGTCATGTAAATAACTGACAAAGTTATTTTATCAAAGTTAAGTTAACTTTTTTCATTAATTTTTGTATATTATTTTAAGGATAGGAAAATGGAATTTTTTATGTGAAAAGATTAACAGATTGCCAAGAGAAAACGTTCATGCAAGTAAATAGAATTGACCTAATAAATTAATAATGAAATCGAGTAAGTAACGGAATCGAACATTCGGAAGGATAGTTTTTGTTGTTGGATAGAAGTAGTTACAGATAACTTAAATTAGCACTGTGATAGAGTTTCATGAAACAAATGAGTAAACTACACATTAGTGACGAAGTATTAAATCGGAAAGATAGTGCTGCAAACTATAGGAGATAATTTTCTATGATATAATTATGTACCTTTTGCAGTTTATTGCGCTCCAAAAAACATTATTAAAAATAAAATACCTGGCAGAAATAATTGTTGATAGTACAAAATAAAATACTTTCTTAAAGAAGTGGAATTTGAAAGTGTAAACAACATCGCCGAGAAAGAAGCGTTACTATATGCGTATATTACCTTAATTCATACGAATTTAACAATTTAACTCTTACACAGTTGTAATAGAAAGTTTTATTTGTGAGATCCGGAAGCTTAAACAGTAGACCGTTCTGTCGTAACTAATGCCGTATTTTGGGAGCGCATTACCTGCAAGAGCAGAGCAATGCTGAGCCAGCGCCAACTTCTACCTCCGCGAGTTGGCAGCTTCCGCAGATATCTCTCTTCCTCTCTCAACTTTGAGGACTTTGAAGTAACTTTATCCACAGAAACGCTTTGATATAAGAGTATTTGCTTAAATTTTCGGTTATGAAGTGTATGTTTATTCCACATCTATCCTAGTGCGGTGTGCTAAATTAGGTGACTTTGGTATATGCTCTCTTTACGTGAAATAACGCACAACGTTTTGTAGGACAGAACATTTTAACCCTGGTCGTTTGAAAACCCAATCATAAACATTGATTATCGAGAACTGTTTTAATTAAATTTTGGCTGTGTTGGAATTCGCAAACACAACCACGACAGCGTTTCTTGTGAAATTATTTCATTCATCATTGGGGCATATTTTTAAATTATTATTTGACAATTATAAAGTTGGAAAGGAGATATTTCTACCTTGCAGTAGTTTATGAAGTAATTAACTTTAATATGAATTAGAACATGACTGGAAATCACAAAATAAGTATGCCGAGTACATATTTCAGTTTTCTTAGTGTATGTCAGTCAAAATACTTTAGTGTATTAGAACTCTGACGGTTAACTATATTATCAAATTTTAGATTTCGTAGTAAGAATTTCAGATAAGTTGTACTCGTTAAAAATATTGTATATGCTAATTTTGAGTTGTATTTCACTATATCCTTTGCACTCAAGTTATCAGACGGATATAAATATTATATTTAATCATATATTATTTTGCATTTTACCATAAACTTTGTGCGGTGTAGGTAGCGCTCATTGTTTAGACGGTTCGATGAAGCTCGCGTTTTGCGACAAAGACGCGTGTGAATCTCATCGAGCGCGGCCCGTGGAGCGGGACGCGGAGCGACTTTCCCACTCGGCGCGGGAAACAGCGCGAGACCAAATAAATCTTCAATCTTGGAGCGTCGGGCAATTAGCAGCGGAGCCTCCGGGGGTGAGGCCGTATCGCGCCGTACGGCCACATACGACTGCGTAAAGAGCCCCCCTCCCCCGCCCCGCCCCCCCCCTGCAGTCCCCTCTCCCGCGTCCGCTTCCGCTGCCGGCGCCGCCGCGTAGAATGACCGTTCTTCTTTAAGCCGTCGAGTTCTTGAAGCTAAAGTGCGCGATGCGGAGTAGCTTTCCTAGAGAACCTTCCAACCACGTGATGCTCGCTTTTAGAGGCCTTTACGGGGAGGGGGCAGACCGGCTTTTATTTAAGAAAACACTTGGTCCGCTGTCCGTCGTTCAACGCGGGAAGCCCCGAGTATTTCTATTAGCCGCGGATGGGGGCGTGGGAACTGCAACCTCTCTTTCTTCCCTCGCGCTCGCGCGCATCTCTGTACGACTCGTTAAATTCGTCGGACATAGTCGGGGCAGCAAAAGAACGCGATCGTCTGAGGCTTGTTCTTTAGAGAAGAAGGCAGCTAGACAAACCGACGACATATCCCACCAAAATAATACTTTCGTTTTGGTCTTTTTGAGACTTTTCAACATTTACGCAAAGAAGAATATAGCTTTTTTTATTTAACACAAAATGTTTGGTGTAAATCTTTTATTAAAACATAAGAGTTTTTTGATGGAATAATAATGGTTTCATTCACATGATCCACCAAATTATAATGACATTATGACGCACTCTACCTCTTACAATTTCCAGTAGATGCGATAGGGAATATTTGTTTCCATAGTAACGAATATAGTTATTTCGTGAACAATATCATCAAAGATCATCGTTCTCTACATTCTCGCGATAATAAGACACTTTCTTCCTTCGATTAGGGACGATAACGGAAAATAGCCAAAATATATAGCTTCCAAAATATAGTTTTCACTTGGCGGGAGTGAATATTATCACGTTCTGCTCGTCCCTACCTTTATAATTCAACTTAGTGTAGCGTGGGAGCGATGATAGGTATTCGGGAGCTCAATGAACCGCGTACAGACGGCATTTTTCTCTCATTCGTCAAACGAAGTTTTTTAACTTTAAGGTCGTTAAATTAAAATAATTGAATGTTATACACGCATATGATTGCACAGGAACTTCTTTGAAAGAAATAATGGGTAAACGAAAATAAAAAAAATTAAAAAATACCTGGTCTCAAACGGTGCGCCGCCTTTACATATCACGACGTAGTCAAACAAAAAATCCAACATGATAATTACTTATTATTTGAATAAATATAGCTATAGTTCCCGTGAATCTCATGCCAACTTTCATTTATCACAAATATCACCTCACAAGAATCATCTTTCTCAACCGTCGCTGCGCGACAGACTCGTCCTCCATTGAAGTCCGGAAAGTTGAAGTGCCAATTTGCACACCTCGCTGTGTCTTGTTCTTTCCAAGCAACAGGAGCTCGAGGCGTGGGGGGTGGGCGGTGGCGTAGGCGGCGGCGGCGTCGCGTCGCTGCGTTCGCGGCGAGACCGAGCTGTCTCGCGGGGCGGGGGAGATACAATGAATGGCGAGGAGCCGAGGGAGAGAGGGGGAGGTGCAAAAACGCGCAAGCTCATATAAAATTCAAAGGTCAAACTCGGATACTTGTCATGCATAAGTACGCGGGGCGCATTTCACTGGCGCGCGAGAAGTTGAACTTGTTGACGGCCCGCAGGGAGCTGCGCGGGGCGGGGAGCGGCGTCGCGCGGAAGGGCGCAGCGGGGCGCGGCGGGGACGGAGCGCGTTGCGGAGGGGGAGGAGGAGGGGGGGCGAGGGACGGCGGAGGCGCGCAGGGACCCGACTGTGCCCGGGGCGCGAGCAAGGGAGGGGGCCCGGTGGATAGCTGTGGGGCTGGGAGAGGTGGAGGTGGCGGGCAGGAAGTGCCCAATCAATAGGTGGGTCCCCTGTTGAAGGTCGGGCGATCCGCGACGCCCTGGAAGCCGATGAATGCCCTGTCTTCGGAGGCGATGGCAGCACAAGACAGCGAAAGCCGAAGGCGCTTCCGTACGGAGGACAGCAGCGACAGCAGTCGCACAGCTGCAAGAGGTACACGAGAATTGAGACTGTTGCGGATTGGGTCCGCGCGTTTTGAAAGTGTAGGCCAGACTGTGAATGAGAATATTGCAACTACAAAGAAGGTACGAAGGAAGGAGTCTGGTTGAGACAACACTGTCACCGGTGGAGGATACTGTAAGAGTTATAGAGGAGTTGAAAGGGGAAACAAAGCAAGTGCAACAAACGACACGAGTCAAAGTGTCATGAATTTCATGACATTATGTATTAGGTCACGTGAATGTATCCGAACACCACTGATAGCGGGAGGAGTTCGTGGAGAAGGCGGCGTGGCGGCGTGGCGGCGTGGCGGCGTGGCGGCGAGGCGACGGGGGCATGAGTGACGGGCGCGCGCTGTTCCTTTGGTTGCCCTTCGGCTTACGAGGATAGCCGGGCCGCCGGGTCCCCGGGTCCCCGCGGGCGGGCTATAACCCCGACCCGAGCCTCGCTCAATGAGGCGAGAGGAAGTCTCCGGAGTGCCAATCGCCGGCCAGCCTGGGGCGCGCTCACAAACTTCTCCGAAATAAATAAGTTGTTTGAACAACAAAACTGACTCGATGAACGCTCGCCAACATAGGCACCTCCTTCATAAAAAGAACTTCATCAAAAAGGACTTACAAACTTATAATAAAGTTTACTTTTATTTCCAGTTTTATGATATTCTGCTGGTTTATTTATCTGCAGGCATCCTGCAGGTTAGGGAAGACAAAATTAAAAAGGAACAGAAAATATGGAATCTGGGTGATGTTTTTTGTAAGAAGCTTAATTTGCAATCCTAAAAATCTTTATCCGCTGAATTTGAAACGAATCCTTGCGTGGAATGAATATACACGTCGTGTGCGAAGGGAAAAGGAGAAAGAAAGAAGAACGGAAGAAATAAGAGGGAATTATTTCTATATCAGTAATTTCATTTCAACATGCAATTAGCCGACAGTTGCCTCAAGTTTCCAAATAACACAATTACGGTATTTAGTTTTGAAGTTTCGTTTTATCAGTAAAATGCATTTGTTTGTTATATGTAAATATTATACGTAAAAAACATTAAAACTATGTGTTATTCTATAGAGAGAAGGACAATGTGTGCACGGTTTCTTGGTCTCGGATCAGTTTCAAGCCTGTTTTACAAGACTATTTTTAGTCAATTTTTCTGTACAGAAAATTGATGAAAAAGGACATTCTTTTATACCCATTATGTTTCGGTGCCAAACTGATTGAAAATGATTGAAAATGATTCCAGTGGTTTGCATGGTCAGTTTTGGTATTTGTACTTAATCGTGATGAAAATACTTCTTCCACACGATGCAAAATGCGCTGAAGATCAAACATTTGAACATCGCATCTATGGAAAAAAATTAAGTTTTATTATATTAGGACTGAGTACGGAATGCGACGACATGAGAACACAGTAAATCATTTATTTCTCATTACATAATCACTTCACATTACAATTCAACACAGCAGAACGCTCTCGAAACTATACAAAATTAACAAATCGCGCCACACGCATAACAAACCAGATAAAGTTCTGAAAAGTAACACCTGGAGCGCGGAAGTCAAACTGGATAAAATATGTGCCGAAAAATGAACCATGGGTCATTTTTTCGTACAAATTATATCCTGTCTTGTCTGTCTCTATACTGTACCGGCGAAAAATGATGACAAAATGATAGTGTAAAACAGGCTGAAAGCATATAGATATTAAATTGAATTATAAATACAGCAGTGGTAAATTATCAGCAGATTTTGGTTATTCCTAGTATTCTGCTTAAAGGAATCGATTTACTACAGTGAGAAAATGAACTACTATTTCAATCATCTACATTCGCCAAAGAACTTAAAAAATGTGCACAGAAGTACAAGGGACCATTTCAGAATTCGCACATTGGGTCTATTTTTTATTTATTTATTTATTTATTTATTTATTTATTTATTTATTTATTTATTTATTTATTTATTTGTGTTGTAAAATAATGTACATATTATATGTGAATTTTTTTAGTGAGCTGTTGATACTGTCACCTGATGAATATGATTACTACGTCGAGTGTTGTAGTTATTGACAACGGCGTTTACTGAAAATATATTCCCAACCTTAAGTAAATTATTTTTGACAAAAAACACTGATTCACTTATGAAGAGAAAAGGTAATGGTAAAAGAGAGATTAATAAAGAGAAGTTTACAGGAATCACGTGAGTGGGTTTGCTTATTATTCGTACAATTCTTTTTTAATCTAAAAATCTGTAAGCTATAAGATGTATTTCCCCAGAATATTACACCATATTTCAGGCGGGGATGAATATTCGCGAATTATAGACAACAAACTGTGTAGGCTGAATTTGAAAGAATTCTGAAAGCGTAGCATAAAGAACATAATTTAGTGATTAATTAATATAAATGGACGTTCTATTTAAGGTTTGACTGAATTGAAAGACCTACAAATTTTATTTCCTTAACATCAGTCAATGGCACACCGTTCATTCTCAGTAAAATGCAGAGCTGTTTAATTCAAATCGAAAACTGCATTGAAACCGTTTTCGTTTCATTAACTATTAATTTGTTATTACGGAACCAATTTGAAATATCTGCTATTGTACTATTTACGGTTTCTTTATAGCAGATAATATTCGTATCATCCGCAAAGAGAACTGTTCTTCCGTTTCAAATCGTCGAAGGCATATCATTTACGTATACTAGGAAGAGAATATGGCCTGAAATCGATCCCTGCGGGACTACACATGCAATTGGCAAAGAATCAGAAACGTGTGTACATAATGTTCCATTATTCCAGTAAGGTATTTCTACTCTCTGAGATCGTTGTTTAAGGTACGAACAACCAATCTAGAGCAACACCACGAATTCCATAAGAAGGTAATTTTAAGAGCAAAATGTTATGATCAATGACGTCAAAAGCTTTTGATAGATCTAAAAATATTCCAATAGGTGCTTCGTTTTGATCTTTGGATAAGGCGACATTTTTAAGAAAAGAAAATATGACCGTTTCCGTAGATTTTTATTTTCAAAATCCATGTTGGTGATCTGAAAATGCGTCGTGCTTACTAAGAAATGTTTCCATACGTACGTAAAAAAGTCTCTCTAATATTTTTTAAAAAACCAACAAAAGAGATATTGGCCGATAATTTTGAATTTCATATTTGTTGCCTTTTTCGAAAAGCGTCTTAATCTTAGTTGTTATAAAAATATCTGGAAAATTCCTGTGCATAAGGATACATTAAATATGTAAGTTAACGGGTGCATAATGGCAGTTGCGCAAACCTTTAACAAAGAATCAGGAAATTCATCTAAACCGGCCGAATATTCATTTTTTAGACTACCGATTATCTTGAGAATTTCATAGGAAGAATTTTCTGAAACAAACATCGTTCCTGACATTTTTGGGGAAACGTCTGATGCTGAATTTTGTGGCTGAAGACCCTTAGTGAGATCGGCAGCAATTCTCGAAATGTATTGGTTAAAGAGGCTTGCAACTGTACCCAGATCGTTCACATTTCTATAGATATCTTTTAAAACCACATTATCTACATGGTTTCTAGTTGATTAATCGAATTTTTTACTATATTCCACATTGCTTTTGTTTTATTATTTGAGTTCAAAGTATCCTGGTCATGTTTCATGATTTTAGTCTGCCATTTCTTATCAATAATTTGTATTTTTTGAAGAAGAGGAGAAAACCGTAAAGTATGTTATGATGCTTAGAAATAAAAGAAAGAATTATTTTCTTTTTACATGATGTCCTAATACCATGTGTTATCCAAGAATTACTTTTCCGTGAAATAGTAATTTTTCTCTTTTGAAGAGGAAAGCAAGTGTTAAAATGATGTGAAAGCGTTGAAAAAAAGAATTATATTTATCGTTTGTATCAACAGTATTGTAAACCGCGTCCCATGACTCTTGCATAACTCTCCATGATGAATAATTTTATTTTACTTTTAGTGAATAATCTACTAATTCGCATATTATTTATTTTGTTAGTGTTCGCCTAACGTATAATGGTAAGAATTTTGTGCATTGTGATCGCTGTATTCTAAATCTTTTGTTTCGATTACATATCGAGTAGTGGTTTGTTAATTATTATTTGATGTGATGTGGGTACATTTATTGTAATATCTAAACTGAAAGTATGAATTAAATTGAGAAAGTGCTCTTTCTCGCAAGATTCGACTAGAAAATCAATGTTAAAATCTTCACATATAACAATGGATTCATAAGAGCGATTGATGATTTTATTTAGTGCCATTTCTAGTGTTTTTAAGAACATAATATAATCTACTGCTCCCGGATGTAGATGCAAAGTAATATAATTTTTAGCGTAGGAAGATATATTAAAGATATTTCAAAAACATTTTCAACGGAATATACATTTAATTCCGTCAAGGAAATAAAATCGATATTATTTCGAACGTAAATACAAGAACCCCCATATGCAAGACCTTTATGTGATTCCTTTTCTCTACAATAATAGCCCGCGAGGTAAAAAGTTTGAAATTTGGAAAATGCTAAGATCATTATGAAATCACCAACGTTTTGTAAAGCAAAGCACATCCATTTCATTTAAATCGCTCTATTGAGCTGGTTCGATAAACACAGTTTTATTTGAAAGGGATTGAACGTTATGGTGCAGTATGTTTATCTTTTGAAATTACTTGCACTGATAATTTTCTACTGTATCTGACTGTAGTTGCTATATATTTACTCCATTTTTACTTTGAGTGCGTGGTCGAAGATTGTAGTGTGTCCAGACAGTCACAGGTTGTGAGGAAACTGAGGCATCAGGTGTAGGAGACTTGGTAGTGGGAGTGGGAGAAACGAGAGAAGAATCAGAGGAGGAGGTAAGTGGGTTCGAAATAAATGTGGGGATGGAGAACGTAAGGAAGGTGAAAGGGATGGATTTTTGGCAGGAGACTGCGTAGGACTGGATTAGATAATATGTTGTGCAATCATGATGCCAACTATATGTTTTCCAGCACGGTTCATGAGGCGACCATGCCGGATGAAGTGTTTTGCTGAGAGGAAATTCATTTCAAAAAGTGTAACATTTGTTTCTCCCAGTTGCAGTTTTATTTGTTGGTTTTCGTGCTTAATCTCGCTGTACAGTGTTCGTCTGTTGTACCAGAAGGGCATAGTCGAGAGCACAATGTTAGTGTTTTTGGGCGGCACGTTGTAATTAGTTTACATGTTGTTCAGGTGTAAAGGTACCGCCCAAATTAATGTCATTCTGCCCTCCTATGATAATGACTGTGTTCTGATTGGTCAATGTCGTTGTGTGAGTGTATAACGCTGCAGTTAAGTCTGCAAACCTCCCGTTAGGTTTAAACATAGATGAGACTGAGTAGTTGGAGGATAACTTCCTGCTGAGAATGGTGGAAAGATGACGGTCATAGCTGTCAGCTAAAATAAGTACTTGTTTTTTAGTCTCAGTAGGTATGTCTTTGTTTTCAAGTGGGCTAGGATGCGCTACTTTTCGTGTTTTGGTTTTGACGCGCTTCCTAGCCTGTTTGCGTGGGTTTGTGCATGTATTTGTCAATGGCACAGAGCTTTGAAGGAGAGGAGGTTGTAAGGATGAGGAAGGGGAGGAAAATCTGTTTCATAATCTAAAACACTAAATTGTTTTGAGTTGCGACTAGATATGGTGCCTGTGTCTTTTGTGCAGTCACGGGTTCACGGTTGAGAAGATTCGCAGTGTTGCCGACTAGTACTCAACCGTCTGTATAGAGAACGACCTTTTTCAACGTTCGGACATGTTTATCTAAATTACTGTTTATGTGTGTGAAGGCTTTCAGAAGGTCGGCTTCGAGAGTGTAGAGAATAAAAAGAGTAGAACGATTAGTAGCCATGTCACGAATGCGTTTTAATGTACTTGATATAAATTTGAATAAATAGAAGAAACAGAAGAACTAAACGAAAAGAGTCAGAGGAACTAAACGAAAAACCTGATTGAGATGGGGAACATTGTCCCAGAAACTGCATAGTATCATTTCAACATCCCTGACCGATATAAAAAAATGCGTCTTTACTTGTAACTTTAGTTGTAATAATAATAATAATAATAATAATAATAATAATAATAATAATATAATAAATAATACAATTTTATTGATTAATGGCGAGGATCAGACCATTCGTCCTGCTCAATAACTAAACTAGTTAAAGAAAATAAGATAAAAACTGATATTATAGTGGTTAAAAATATGTAACACGAATATAGAATAGTACCGTTATCAGTTACCGTAAGATTAGATAAAATATAGAAGGAACTGCTAGATAGTAACATATTCCAATTGATGATTACAAGAACAGTTTAATTCACAATATTTCTATTTTAATAACTTACATCAGCTTAAAGTTAAATAAAATGCCAAATGTATAAGATTTTAAAACCACTAACAAAGCAGAACCAAAACAATAAGATTATCTCGAAAATATAACAAAAAGACAAAAAATAATTAAAAACTATTGGTGCTACAATTACACACACGTTCTGGTATTATTTGATAAGGTTTTCTATTACAGTACTAGAACCAGCAAAAATATTTTCTACCCGCAAAATTATTTGCCTAACGTGAAATTCAGATACAAAGACTGTGCGAGGAATGAAATTATCCACTAAAGAATCCGGCTCTAGATCATTCAAGGAACGCTCCCGAAGCAACTCAACGGAAGTTGATTATTTGCAATTATCAACCTTTATGCGAATTTAATAAAAGTCAGACCCATTTTATATTATAAAAAAGCTTTGCTCTGTTTGAGTAGAACGAGTACTTTTCAGAAAAGTTTGTTCCCTATTTTCAAAAACTTCACTAAAAATACGCGAAAAATACTCTCATCTTAAAAAATGGTAAATTATTTAACGGTCTAATTTTGAAAAACATATTTAATTTAGACAAATCTCAAACTTCAGTAATGTAGATGAAGTAGGACGAAGAAAAATGACAAAGCAAGATAATGTTAAAACGTTAAAGATAGTATTATCGGATACTTCTGAAATTTTACATTCATGTCCAGGAATATTTTGAGTTTCCTACATTATATATTATTATTACTCTCGCATGGGCCACTACTGACCACGGAACACATTTCTCTCTCCGAAGCCTTTTTGTATTCTATCATGGAGAGATTAACGTGTGCAATTATGGGGATTAGCCTTTTGGCTGCATCCCCAGGTTAAGACAATGTTGTTAGTCTTGAATATCACGTAATTAATGGGTATAGGATGATATTATTATTATTATTATTATTATTATTATTATTATTATTATTATTATTACTATTATTACTATTATTAATATAAGGTAATGATGAGGGGTGAAAGGACTTGGATGATGGTACGAAGTGTTATGTGGTGTAGTGGGAAGTGGGAGGTGTTCGTGGGATTTTGGAACCATCCCAGCATTCGCTTTGTAACTGAGGGAATCCAGGAAAACCCTGGTCAGTATGGCAGCCCGGGGATCGATCGCAGACCTCCCGATTGCGAATCTAGCGCGCTACGCACTGAGCCACTTCATTCGGTATATAACGTATATAGACGTACGTGCGGGTAAGGAAAATCGCTAAGATCGTTCTTACGACTTTCAGTTTTTTCTCTCCATTCTCCTAGAATCTCAAGGATATAAAGAAATCCACATTTATTCTACACCACGAATTATGACGGCACTCACGAATACCGACTGTTAAGTCAATATGGAGGTAATATAAACGTCAACATAAAATTCTCAATTGATATCCATCTAGCACTCCAGGTCATATCTAATATATAGCACCGTTATTATACACTGGGAAGGATTTAATTACGTCGCAATCACGGACTGCGCAAGGGAAAGTTTGCAGGGTGTAAAACGCGACGAAAAACTTTTCCCATGTTCGCATGAACCAAACCAGTGGACATAGCACGTCACAACACAAATATCAGAAAGAGCAAAGAGCAGCATGTAGAACAATATAATCATTCGCAATGAGCTCTCCAGAAGCGATAATCATCGCGTTAGATGAAAACTCTCGATAAACGGGATGTTTCGCGCGGGTCCATTGTTGTCCCTTGCAAATGTTCGGGTCCTCGGGGGCTCGTAACGCGTGGCCGCGGCAGGCCTTTTGAGGGCTG